>QLPA01007681.1:0-30087 GCA_003313945.1 Lactifluus pinguis | reverse complement strand
TATAATTCTTTTATCTAACTCTAACCAACTAGGAATTTTATATATACTCTTAATACCAAGATCTATCACCTTTATGCTTTCAAGTTTAGAGTTTACCTTATTAGAGTATAAAGGAATAATTAAGGAACAGTCCTTAAAAGTAGCAGATAATATGTATGCAAGCATATGATAATGTAAGTTAGAAGTACAAAAGTCAAAATACCTTTGATGGTCCAAAGATAAAAACTTATCCACAAATGACTCCCAGTCCTCCATAGTGGGCTCATTAAAGTCAGTATTTGAAGAGATAATATTCTTGCCATTATCTAACCCAGCTGATTCCATTATAGCAAGCTTAGCAAATCCTTCACAGTCCAGAGAGTCAAGACATTGTTGAAGCTTTGAGATGTGACTCAGAAGAGGGGTATGAAGGATATAAGGAAGCAATGAACTGATAAATTTTGATTTGATAGACTTCAGGGAGGAATTAGCTGGCAATAAGAGACTTTCTTGTGACCATGCATCAAAGGCTTGCATCTGTACTCAAGTTCATCTTACTGCAGAGATTTGAAAGATGTAACAACCTACATCACTGGGTAGAACTATGTTGCCATGATTGAAGATGTGCATATTGTTGATAGAACCATTTGATTGAATCCATGAGTCCCAAAGGCCCCCAAGGGCAGTTTCAAGACGAGTTTTGGATTGCGAGAACAGATCTAAGGGGCAGTAATGTATTGCAGCATTCTTCCCTTCTATCTGTTTCAAATGGGTATGCATACAAGTCCTACAAGTCCGAGTCTTGATAGGCATGGTCTCTGACGACAGGTGGATAGCATTAGGGAGGAAACCCCATTTCGGCTGTCAGGGATATTGTCATTCTACTCCTCTGAATAATAGTTGCTACTTACCTTTATTTCCACCACACATGACAGTCCACTCATGAGGTCCGGGGCTAGGAGCCCAGTATGATTAGAGCAATCGATATTGCTGGTAATTCTCCTCTCCTGGGGGCGGGAAGATTCATGATAGATGGCGAATGCCTCCACCCATCGTGATTCCAAAGGGACAGCCTGGAGATCCACCAGGTAGGATGGGTGAAGAAGACGTGAAATTATTTTCTGTTGAAATTCTACCGCGAGTCGTGGCTGGTCATTGGAGACGTGGAGGGGGGGCCCGCCACCTCGACAAGGGGTTTTACTGAGACGCAATACCCTGCCAGTCAAGATGGGGTGACAAGGGCCTCGGTAAGAGAATACGATGGTCGCGCCACCTTCCGAGATGTATTTCCATTCAGCTGGAGACGTTTCTGAGAGACAAACAGCCATTATTCGGCGTGAGTGTATGCGTGGCAATTTGCGTGGCTCAATCCAATTCGGACGGCGCCGCCTCGGTGTTTGTTGCCGCTTAATCAACAATTAATTTCCCGCGCGGCAACGAGTCTCTTCCTCAACCTGCGTTGTACTTTGGTAACACAAATGGCCCCGTCACAGTCATCGGGCTCGTCCACAACCTCTGTACAAGTTGGTACGTGATATTTTCAGAATTCGTCACGTTCTTATCCAGCTTCAACTCTCTTAGCGCTTCGCATCAGGCCGGTGACACCGCAGGACGCCATTAACATCCCCGCTCGTTTCCAACGCACCGTCATTCACGCCACCTCACCGACTTCTGTCTCCGTAGATGTGACAACTTCAAACCCCACGGCCTCTGGTGCAGGCACCACGTCGGCACCATCGTCGCCCTCTCCAGCTGTCAATTCCAAGAAGCAACAGTTCACCTTCGATCAAGTGCACGGACAGGACACTACTCAACACACTCTTTTCACCGCCACCGCGGAGCCCCTTATTTCTCGTTTCCTGGAGGGGTTCAATTGCACAATCCTGGCGTATGGTCAAACTAGTTCTGGCAAAACCTTCACCATGACCGGCATCGATCTGGATGCTGATCCGTCGGACCCTACAAATAGCATAGGCATCATTCCTCGTGCGGTCTCCTCCATCTTTCAGCGCGCCCGAAGCCTCAAAGAGGAACGTGGCAGCGCGTGGAGTTGCAGTGTAAAAGGTTCCTTCGTTGAAATCTATAATGAAGACCTTATCGACTTGCTTGGTGATGACGGTACTGGTGCCAAACGCGAGGTACAAATACGCGAGGGAAAGGATGGCTCAATCATTTGGGGTGGTCTTCGCGAAGTCCAGGTCAAGACTGCGGCAGAAGTCATGACGTGAGTGGCATAATGTCTATATTACCTATCGTTCGATGTTTTAATTATCAAACAGTCTAATTCGTCAAGGAACGTCTATTCGACGCACGAATGAAACGGAGATGAACGCGCAGTCCTCGCGCTCGCATGCCATTTTTTCCCTTACTCTTGTTCAGAGAAAACATTCAGGGTCGGGCTTACCCCCACGTTCCTCCTCACCCCTACCACTCAACGGCCGTTCTCCGTCACGCCTTGCACGTCCAGGTTCTATCCTCGCTGGCCCAACTGGGAACCGCGTTTCTTCACCCACGTTTGGCCGGCCGGGGACGCCTAGTATTCCCTCCGCTATGGGGCGTACAAGTATGCTTCGGCCAGCGAGTTCGCTTGGGTATCATGACGCGCGAGGAAGTCTCGATGATGAGAACGGTGAATGGGTGACCGTGGTCTCCAAATTCCATTTTGTCGATCTTGCTGGCTCCGAACGCGTAAGAACCTTGATTCTCAGTCGCTTTTTTCTTTTCAGGCTAACTTTCTGCAGCTCAAGCGAACTGCTGCGGCAGGTGATCGTATCAAAGAGGGCATTTCCATCAACAGTGGCTTGCTGGCCTTGGGCAATGTCATCTCTGCCCTCGGCGACCCTTCACGTGCAAAATCGCACACCGCATCTCATGTCCCATATCGCGACTCTAAGCTTACCCGCCTTTTGCAAGACTCTCTCGGTGGAAATGCGCATACCCTCATGATCGCTTGCGTTAGTCCCGTCGAGTGGAATGCTGCCGAGACTGTCAATACGCTCAAGTATGCAAATCGCGCGCGGAACATCAAGAATCGCGCGATTATAAACGAGAAAGAGGAGGGGTGGGATGATGTCGAATGGCTTCAGGGCATGGTCACAAGACTGCGCAAGGAGCTTAAGGCCATCAAGGAAGGAGGCGCATTCACTGGAGAACTTCCTGGACCCGAAATCACTCCGTCTTCAATTCAGAGCGCAGCGTCGAAGAAGATGCTTGCCAACTATAACGAGTTGAAAACCAACTATGAAGAGCTCCGCGAGAAGTATGTTGCCCGTAATGAGGAGCTCACCAGGCTGCGCAAGGAACACGGTGAATGGCACCGCTCTTCATCCTCTGGCACTATGGCAGGAATGAGCAAGTATGAGGAGATCGTTGGGCCCGTCATCGAAGAATACGAGAAAACGATTGGCGCGATGGAGGCTGAGCTGAGCTTGAATCGTGCGGCCCTCAGGCTTACTAATGACCTGGTGGAGGAGAAGGAAGAGGAATTCAACCAAATGACGGAGCGGAGAGCCGCAGCCGAACTCTATGTTGAGGAACTGCGTGCCAGATTAGCGAAGTTGACGGAGCGTGAAGCCTCGACCGAGGTAAGATACAACTGTTGGTTGCCGTCGGGTGTAGTAAACTAACGTATCCAGGCCTATGTCCATGACCTCGAGGACAAGATGAAACAGTACGACGAATCAACCATCAGTTCGAGTGAATCTATGAGCGACCTCAAACGCGAGCTCACCCGTTTCAAAGAAGCCGAGTTGCACTCTACCAAATACATAGCGGACCTAGAACTGCGCTTGGCCAAGTCTGACGAATCCGTCCTTGTGCTCCGTGATCACGTCGAGAAGTTGGAACTGGAGTGCGAGCGGCGGCGCAGTGAGGCACAGGCCTTGCAGGAGAGGCTAGAAGCGCTTAAGAAGGACGGCCAGAGTTGGCGGACCGATCTCGAGGAGCGCGAGCGCAAAGTACGCGAACTCGAAGCGAAGATGGAAGAATGGCAAACGAAAAAAAGCGAAGCAGGCGAAGCATGGGAGCGCCTTGGTGGTGTGGCCAACGAGGTTCAAGCGGAGCGAATGAGGCTCGAAGTTGATCTGGCTAAGGCCGCCAGTTCTGGAAGCGGCTCTGTTCCTATGTCTTCAAACCTGGGGGAAGCGGAACTTGCACTCGAGAACCAGCTCGTGGAACTCCAGCAAGCTCACACTGCTACTCTCGCCGATTTATCATCTGTTACCACAAAATACCGTGATGCCCTTCGCGAGATTTCAGATCTTGCCGCTCAAATCCAGGAAGCAAAGCTTAGCAGTGCCATTCTCACTGATTCACCGGATCGGTCCGTCGATCTTGGCACACACAGGCGGAGGATGACCGGAGTGCGAGTGAAGGAAAACAACGAACCTTCGCTCAACAACGCAGGTAGACGCCATTTTTTCCGTCAGGCGGCCTCAACGGAATCCCTGCATTCGAGGTTAGACCTTTTGACTGACATCGTCCAATGTGTACTAAGGGTCGCTTTACAGGTCGCTCTCCCAGTCGGTTTCGCTCTCGCAGGAATTATCATCAGCACGTTCACGCAAAGCTTCGTTCTCAAGCCATGGGACGAGTAGTCCTACTCAGTCTCCACACCGACCCAATCTTTCGATTTCCCTTCCCACCGTCGGCGTGTCTCCGAACGAGCGGTCAGCTGCAAGCCTTGAAAAAGAGATCATGCGCCTGCAGGACGTACTCAAAGAACGCGAACAGGAGATCGCTCATCTCGAGATCTCGTTAAAGGAGAAAGAAATGGCCGCACCTACAACATCAGTCTTGCAGGAAACGACTGGTGCACACCCCATTGATGACGTTGACAATCCGTCGGTGTTCTTGTCACCAAGAACAATCAATCAATTCGATGAGATCAAAACGGTTTTGCAACAAGGATCCGGATCGGACTGTACGGATATAGCAAACAACTCTGAGTCCGACGAGTCTTTGGATCGACTCAACGAACTAATGCGGTGAGTTATGACTTTGTAACCTACCACGGCACCGTCTCACACTTTTCTAGGGCAATGGCCCAAAAGGAATCCCAACACCGAGAGGGTATTGAAGCACTTAACGAAGAACTGAGGCAACTTCGACGCCAACACGATGAGCTGACTGCTTTATCTAGCAACCAGGTACATCTCATTCATATCGACGAAGTGGATGGAGACACTGACCTCTTTATGTAGACTATCAACATGTCCAACGAGCTCGAAAGCCTACGTAGCAAGCACGAAGATTGCCTCGCGCGGCTGGATGAGGCTGAACTGCGAAGAACAGAGCTACAGGAGGCGTTGGAGAAAGCCAAGGATGACCACACCCATGCAGTAGAACAACTTCGCTCGGACCACGAGCAACTGCTACGTGCCAAGGAGAAGGAAGTTGATGAGCTTGTCGTGCGCCTCAACGAAGAGCATGCATCATCTTTAGCTTCTCTCCTCGACCAATTACGTGAAGCATCCTCCGCGCTAGAGAAGGCTCATAAGGACCACGCTGAAGCATTTGGGCGTCTGAAGGCTGAGCACGAAGACCAGCTACGTCATCGTCTCGACGAAGCCAGTGCTGCGCTTAAAAAGGCTCAGGAAGAGCATCAAGTTGTTCTTCGTGAAACCAACGCTAGGCATGACGAAACCTTGAAGCTGAAAGACGAGGATACGGCAGCATCTCTTGCAAAGACAGAGGAGGAGTACTATAACGGACTTGTCAGGCTTAGGACCGAGCATGCCACCGCTTTAGAGCAGCAAACCGTCCAGGCAGAGCTAATACTGGAGAGACTACGCGAGGATCACGCCGCCTCCCTCCGAGTCGCTGAGCTGGCTCGAGAAGGGCTGCTTTCTGAATCTCAGTTTGCGCAAGATAACACCATCAAAGAGATTCAAAACGAGCACGCCGCTATCCTTGCCAAGAAGGAAGGCGCCTTCGCTGATGACCTAGAGAAGCTCAAATTAAAACACGCAGCCGCCCTTTCAAAAATGCAAGAGGAAACTGGAGAGGAATTGGAGCGAGTTCGGCAAGCGTTGACCAAGGCTCACGAAGAATACGACGAGTTAAGGCTACGGTCAAGCGAACAATCCGAGGCTTCGCTGTTGGCTCTGAGAGAACAACAAACAGTTATTCTCAAGGAGGTCGAGTCTGGACACGAGCAAGATACAACGGCATTGAAGACTTCGCATCAAAAAGCTATCGCCACTCTCGTTTCTCAAGCAGAGCAGGATCGCGTTGCGCTCCAACAACACCACGCAGAAGAACTAGCAGCGCTGTGCAGCACCCACGAGGAAGCTTTGGTCGAGCTCGCTGCCAGCCTCGAAACGCAGCACAAGAAGGCTATTCAAGACGCTCTCGCCAATACCGAGCAGGAATGCGCCCTGTTGACCAAGACCTACGAAGAAAAGATCACGCTTTACCGCATGGAGCACGAAAACGATAACTCGTTAAAGATCCAGGAGCTCCAGGCAAAACATGAGAATGATCTCCAGGAAGCTTTGAGCAAGGGCGTAGAAGAACGCGGCGCCCTCATCCGGAACCACAGTGACCAGGTGGCTACTATCCAACACGAACATGCGACAATGTTAGGTGATCTTAATGCTACTCTTTTGGCGGAGCGAGAGAGCCATCACCAGGCGTCGGAGTCATTGACGCAGCAGACAGAACAACTCTCCGCGGAGAACGAGCGTCTCGGGAAGACGATTGAAGAGCTCGAGGGGAAGCACCAGCAAGAACGTGAATCAGCTGACAAAAGCCGCGAACTGCTTGTGGAAGAGTTAGCCTCTCACAAGGCAGCGGCGGAGGAGTACCTGCTCGCCCGTGAACAGGCTCGCAACGCGCACGAGATTGCGGTAAAAAAACAATCCGAGATTATCACAAGTCTGCAGCAGGACCTATCAGAAGCACATAACGAACGGGAGGAGCTGGCAAAAGAAGTTGAATCGCTCAAGGTCCAGCTGGGAGCTGCTTGCAGTGGGCAAGCCGACTTGATAAAACAAGCATCCAATCGGGACTCTCTGACTGATGAGCTGGAGAAACATCGTTCAGTCCTAGCAGAACTCCAACACAACCTCCAGCGAGTCAAAGATGAAAAGGATGCGATTCAAGAGGAGAAGGCTAAACAAGAAAGCATCATGAGAGACCTACAAACCCAGCTATCCCGCATCCCGACGAGTCGTAATGCACCTCCTTCACCTACATCTCCTGTTCGGATTCCGCCAGAGCGCGCACTTTCGTCATATAGTCGCGTTAACGGCCTCGCAACCAAGCTGCCTCCCCCAACTCCCCCACCCTCCGTACCTCCACCTCCGGCCCCGAAGGGAGCCTCGTCGCTGGCCCATCAGCCGTCAACATCTTCCGCATCCTCCGCCGCATTATCTCCGTCCTCCTCGCGTGACTCGGACATGAATTCACCTGCAACTTCTGTAGCGCCATCTACCAATGGCCACGCACCGACGGTAGTCGCCGATACGCTTCAAGACCAAACCAAACAGATAGAAGAGCAGGAAGCCATTATCAAGACGTTGAACAAACAATTGACGCATTGCGAGGCCGATTTACAAGCTCACATGGACTTGGTTAACAGTTTGGAAACCTCCCTTGGTGACTCTGAGAAAAATCGTGAGTCTTGGCGATCCACAGCCTGGTTGTCTCTTACCTTGTTGTCAGTTCGTAAAGCTCGCATGCAGGCTACAGAGCTTGCTCGTGAGCGCGACAGTCTCACTAGTCAGGTTGAGAGCCTCAGAAGCGAATTAGCGGAAGCTAAGCGCGAGGTTACGTTGGTCCGTCGGTCTGTTGTCGAAGAGAAACAGTCCCTCGAACAACGTCTCGACGAAGAGCGCAGAGCCAAAGAGCGGGTCCGCCATCAACTGGATGCTCGCATGGATGAGCTATCGAAACGGAAGTCCAAGTTTGTTTGTATATAGTCTCTTTCGCATTTCTGTACTGCACATATCCTTAACTTTTCTCCCGTCCCCTTCCTTGGGCCGCATATCTCTTCTCTGCCGCCTTGACGTCGATACGCCCATGATGGTTTCTTATTTGGATCTGTCCAGCTCTGTTTTGGTCAGTCAACCCTTGGTACTTTACATGTTAGATAGTATACCCGCGCTCGCGCGTGTTCCCATTTACATATAGTTTCTTGATCGCATTGCCTCCTTCATATGTTTTACCTATTATTCGCAGCGCGAGCTAGTTGGTGTAGATCAGGTCGGGCGCTATCCCAGTTGAGCCATGGATTATAGATATTATGCATTTCATGAGGAGCGCCGAGTCCGAGAATTTAGGCGCTTTGTGGACCTGCGAAATACGCCGAAGTGCCAGACTTTGTGCAGGTGCTTGCCATGAATCCTCTATGTCGTGCTCCGGGTTTCGCTTTCCGAGTACCACGGTTGCAGGGCCGTCTCTCGACTTGCTGGGTTCGATGGTCGAACACGGAGGCACAAACGAAGTCTAGAGTACTGCCAACTTTTTCGCTAAAAGGAAAAGTCAGCTGTGTTATCTTCTGCCAATGTACGTTCTTCACGGAGTAACAGGTTTGTCTCGTCACCGGAGCTGCTCGGGGACTTGGGAATGAGTTTTGTCGTGCTTTCATGCGCTCGTTTGTCCTCAACATTGCTCTAAGACTAACCAAGATACTGAGGCTTGAATAAAAGGCAGTGTACATCCCTCGTCCTCCTCGATCTAAAACAATCCGAAGTACAGTCGGCCGCTGAAGAACTTTTCGAATTTGCAGGTACGTATCTACGAAATGCATCTCTTCTGCTGCGAGGGTGGCTCCTTATTCATGTCCCTCAAGGTACCGAACACATGAGGCTCGATGGTCTGAAGGTTGTTGGCCTCGAGTGCGACGTATCATCGGAAGTATCTGTTGGTAAGGCATTCACGAGGACGCTTGAGGTATTTGGTCGTGTGGATGTTGTCGTTGCATCCGCTGGTGAGCGTATTCGTCACTTCCTCCTGGCTATGAGTGATGACAATATTGCGGTACCCAGGCATTGTCGAACAATATGCCGCAGTCGAGTGCGCCTTCTTTTTGTTTTACATCCAGGGATCGGTTCATGTCACGCGCTACTTAGCTATCCGTCTGATCGCATGAAACGCTTATATGATATCAACGTCCACGGCGCTTTCTTCACTGCTCGCGAAGCTGCGAAATACATGATATCACAAGGGGGAGGTAGCATCATTCTGGTAGCGAGCATGAGTGCCAACGTGTGTTTACAACTCTATAATTCTCATCGACTCGTTCTGAATTGTATTGTCAGATTGTCAACTTGCCTCAGGTATCACTGTCACCCTCATAGACCTCAGCTACATTGACCTTTGACCTACGAAAGTTACAAACCCCATACAATGCTTCGAAAGCAGGTTTATCGCGCTCTTCTGGCTCAATCCGTAAGATGGTGCTGACTGACCGTAGCTGTGAAGCACATGGCATCAAGCCTTGCCGTAGAGTGGGCAAAGAAAGGTGTGCGCGTTAACGCATTGAGGCATGAGTTTATTTCATGCATAGTTACATGATTTGTCACTATGCTGAAGTATTTGCCGCGCTGTAGCCCTGGCTATATGATGACCAAATTGACGCGGACAATGCTATCAAAAAACCCAGAACTCAAGGTGACATGGCATCTTGATAGACCATTTTTGCGACCTCATGCAGCCTGTCAGAAAACGTGGGAAAGTTTAACGCCCATGGGAAGGGTATGGGAATCGAAATACCCTCTGACGTTGTAGAGCAGAACCTGACGATAAATTTTAGATGGGAGAACCGGAGGATTTGGACGTTAGTCGTTTCTGAGCAAGATGACTGTAGATTGACAAGTTTACGTTTTCGCAGGGGGCCATCGTTTTCCTTGCGAGTGATGCATCTCGGTTCATGACGGGGTCAGAGGTGCGAATCGATGGAGGTTATTGTTCTACCTAATTCTTGTCCGTGAAAATCGCCCTTTTTCCTTTCCGAGTTATACCGTCGGCTTCTGCTCCACAACTCTCTCACGGCCTCGTTGCTTTAGATCTGATCCATTTTTGTCTATATAATCCAAGCTCCTTCTCTCACTCTCACTCCCCCCGTTCCCCCCAAATGAGTGCTATAGCAGGTCCACCCTCACGTCCTGTCCAATTACAACAAAATCAATCACCCCTTCCACAATGGGAGTTTACACGGCGAAAACGTTGGGCAGATCTTCTCATTACCGAATTGAGCGAGGCCATCCTCCTCGTCCTCTCACCCTCACGCAAGGTCCTTTTCTGCAACCCAGCGGTGCGCGAGATATTGGGTTGGCAGGATGAGGACTTGATAGACAGAGATTTGATAAATCTCGTAAACGGTCTGTACTCAACTCACTAGATCGTCTCAGCTATTCCAGCTGATCTGCTGGCACGTGGGACCCAGGCAACGACAGGCTCAGTTTCTGCACGAAATATACTCATTCCATCGAGCATCGTGAAGAGTTACACCTTTATGCGCGTCTGCGCTGTAAATCTGAGTCCTCTACTCACTTGGCCATCATACCACCCTCTCCAAAAGAGGTCCTCCTCGAGATTATCGGGTACCCGCATTTTGTTCCAGGAGAAACCGAATGCAGCTGCTTTTTTGTGGTTGCCAAGCCATTCCCGAGTCGAAATACGGCGATGTGGGTGCTCGTAACTTATCTTCGGCATGTTTGGTCGTGAGAACCAATCGCCGTGGCAGGTTGAACACATTGTTGGAACTCAAAGTCGAGAACGAGCGGTTGCAACAGCATATCAGGGTACTTCGTGCTCATTCCCAGCAGGTTTCGGCTGGACAAGTCGCCCAACACTTGGGTCCGTATGCCGCTGACGATATGTCCGCGCAGCTCGCGGCTAACTTGGGATTACCGGCACGATCGACGCTCGGTGGAGATCCGTCACGACCGCATTATTCCTCCATCTCGCATGGGTACGAAGCTGGTAGCTTTCCTGCCGTACTCGAAGATGATGGGGATTCCGAACCGCGAAGAAAAAAGGCAATCTTCTTGCGACCCGATCTGCATGTCGTACTGATACGTTCTCTTTTCAGCTCAGGAAATCACTTGGTGGCGAGCAGTATATATGCAATACATGTGGCCGCACTGACTCTCCGGAATGGAGAAAGGTACTCATGTCAGCTTTGCCTCTGTGTGTGCCTGCTAATATCCCTGGATCGTAGGGTCCCCGCGGTCCGAAAACTCTCTGCAATGCCTGCGGCCTTCGATGGGCAAAGAAGGTGCGCAAATTCGAGGAGGCAGCCGAGGCGGGCGATATCAGTCAGCTTCCTCTTGATGACACAGTACCCCCTTAGTCTCGTTGCTCTAACCACTCTTTTGTCATTATGAGGCATTTTTTGACACACGATACACGACATTTGCAGTATACGTTACACCCTTCAATTGATAACGTGACCGACTGCATTAGACATAGCACAGAGAAAATCACACATATATATGTGGAAAAACATGGATATTGAACAGCAAGCGCAGAGGTAGAGAAGACACGGGGTGAAGGTAAGATGCAGATATAGAGTAAAACGACCATTAAACACCTCCCCAATGTTTCCAGGCGCTGGTAGGATAAACAATTGTCCAGTTTCTCAGCAATCAACAGCAGCCACCCGATTGAGCTTGTTGTACATTCTGACCAGGAGTAATCGTTGTCGACTTGCCTGTACCGGGTGCGGACGGGGTAGAACCCATTCTATGGGGTGATGTTAGCCTGGAAGAGAAAAGAGCAAAAACCGAACTCACCGGTCCTTAATCTGCTTCGCCATGGTCAGGAAGGCTTGTTCGACATTTGTCGCATTCTTCGCGGAGGTCTCAAGGAAGGGGATGGAAAGCTGATCGGCAAATTCCTACGTATTCGTTGCAATGAATGAACATGGGAATAACACGAGTGATAAGCTATGGGCAGACCTTTGCGACGCCATATTCCACGACTTTCTTGCTGGTAAGATCAGACTTGTTGCCAACAAGCAACTTGTTCACACCCTCAGAAGCATAGCGGTCGATTTCCTGCAACCACTGCTTAACGTTGGTGAATGTATCTATGAAAGGGTAAGAGAAGGGGCCGCAGACGGTCAGAGTCAAGAGAACTAACCATTGTCAGTGACATCATAGACAACAATGATACCGTGTGCTCCACGGTAGTAAGAGGAGGTGATGGTACGGAAACGTTCTTGTCCTAGAAACAGAGGCATTTATGGCAAGCCGGACAAAAGGACGGTGTTATGTACCTGCGGTATCCCACTGAACAAGAACAAGAAAAGTAAGCGCAAGTCAGTGCATAGGGTTAGAAAGAAGTAGCATATGGGTCAAGAGCGACAAAATAGGGTCACAGGCGTATATGCCATGACGGGGAGCGCCGAAGGTTAAAGGACTCTCTATGTACTCACGATTTGAAGCTTGACAGTCTTGCCTTCAAGCTCAATAGTGCGAATCTTGAAGTCAACGCCAATTGTAGATATGTAGCTTTCTGTATAGGTATCGTCTGCGAAACGGAGGAGAAGGCAGGACTAGGAATGAGGGCCAATTGAAGTGAGTAGAAAGAGTTTGAGGTAATTGAATTGGAAAGCCAACCTTTCCGACGCCGGAGTCACCGATGAGAAGGAGTTTGAAGAGGTAGTCGTACTCGCTGGTGTGCATGTTGATAATCGAGGGAGTGAAAAGCAAAAGCTGTGTAGCGAGCCGTCGTCTAGTGGAGTTGAGTCGAGTCGAGTCGAGTCGTCGAGGGGAGAGTCGTGGTCGTGTCGTTGTGACACGAATATGTCACGTTTTCCTCATCCGCTTCCTAACTAACTTACTCACCTCCCACTGGTTTCTGCGATTTGACCCATCGTTCCTCGATGATTCCGTACACTCGTATTTATAAAGGCTCGTAGCTGCTCACTGGAAGACCCCCCTCATTTCACCACCTTGTTCAATTGTAGCATTCTTTTCTCCGCGTCCATCATCTATGCAATCATGATTGCCCGGTTTTCCACGCTCTATCTCTGATTCCGATGAAACTTTCATTTTAAGAGAGGGGGCAGGGGGGAGGTATCAGAAAACGGGACAGACGTTGATGTTTTCGGATGTGCTGTGGCAACAGGAGAGCACATGGTTAATGCTTGGCTGCAGAGTTGAAGCTCTACCAAGCCTTGATTCTGGTCACGATGGTTCTGCGGACTAACTTTCTTTATGCGTGTCGGGTCCCATCCCAAGGCTTGGGCTCATTCAATTCAATGAGGGCATTTACGTAACTCCTGCCACACTATTGCCACCTCACTGACCCGTTCCATTGGCCTGTTTAGCGTTATTTCCTCTCGGAGGCTTTTGTGTTTGCCAGCGTGAGTGCCGCTTATCACCGCGTGGCAAAGACATGCAACGGGTGTCATTCGTTGCACGTACGACTACCTCACCCCCAAGTTTAATCCGCACCACATGCTGGCGGTTCTATTCCAATACAATGATTGGGCAACATGCCTAGGTCAGGATTAGAAGATCCGCAAGCTCTCTGACAGCAGGGGCGGTAGGAAGTTTGGACGGGAGCAATACATGGGCATAAATTCAGAGAAGCCACAACGAATGTTACTTAACATGTACACATGAAACATAGTCAAAATACTGTAACTGCAAGCAAACACACTCGTCACCTGCAAAAGTTACGGGTGCATAGCATCAGCGTGGAAGGAGAGCAGCCAGCGGATAAGGAAAAATGGAAGCAAAGACGATGGCAAAAGCCTTTCAGTAACCATGTGGGGGAATGTCGTAAGAGGGCTGGTAACCCATTTGGTTCGGGCTCTGGTATGGATGCACGGTTCCTTGCTGGTAAGGGCTCAACCACCCATTGCCTGTTGGTAGAGCCGGTTCCCACCTAAGGACATCTCCAAATCAGAGAAGATGAACGGAAATTTTGAGGACCCCAAGGCTCACCCATTTTGAATAGGGACGTGCCAGTTACACGTAGAGCATATCCAAATGTGTTTCTTCTTGAACGGGACCAAGCGCACGAGGAAGAGCGAAAACCACAACCGAGAGGTGGCGCGTACGACAGTTACTGTGTGAGGAGGGCATGAATCATCTCGAGTGGTGAAGCAGGTAAAGAGAGTACCATTATGACATTTGGGACAAACGCGAGGGGTGTTGTCAACTATCTGAAGCTTGTCGGAAAAGCCAACTGGAGACGATGAATGAAGCGGGCTTCGAAGGGGGATAAGATTCTAACATACAGAGTATAGGGAGGAATACTGAGAGAGAAAGTAAATATGATCAAAAACAGAATAAGCAAAGAGGATCGTGAAAAAGCGTACAAAACATAATGTACGGGTTGAATGACAAAAAGAAAAAGTGCTTACTGCGGTGAGGTAAGCGATCCCCTTTGCGCAGTCGAGGCAGTCACGAGGCTCGGCCAATAACAGTTAACATTCTACGCAACGATCTCTTCCTAATGATAATGCAAGAGGACTTCCGTGTCCTTTGACGGACAAACAATAACAATGCACTACAGACAAATAAAGATATCTATGTATGGCAGGCAAAATGGTCAAAAGGTGAGATGCAGCGAAATAATAGATCGAGTCGAAGAAACCAGAAAAGCAATGTACATAATAATGTCCGATCGAGTGGTCCGAGGAACCAGTACTAGTGCCGACTATTTCATTTATACCTGGCGCTCACTAGAAGAAAGAAGATGAGAGAGAAAACGTGTGATCAAGGGTGGGGCCCGTATGGAGCCCGGATGGGGATGCTCCTCCGATCGGATAGACGACGGAGCTGGTATCAAAGAAGGAAGACGGACTCGGTTGATTGAAAGCTGCGTCCACGTCTTCTTGCATAGCACTATGTGGCGTTGGACTGGAAGACAGGATAGAAGAGCTCAGAGAGCGGACTTGGGCCACGCTTGAGCTAGATGACTGAGCGCCGGTCAGGGCAGACAGACAGCCACCCGAAGGTGGAGGTGTGAAGGTGTAGTGGCCAGTGTCGGAACAGGGGTAGAACATAAGGGGAGGGGAGTGTCGTTGTGTATCAGATTTTATCCCAGTCGATATCTGTGCGAATGGCATGGGTCCCTGAGCTAATGCAAAAAAGGGCGGGGATCCATTCGAGGAAACCAGTGTGGACGAAGGTGAGCCCTCTGCCGACCCCGGTACAAGTGGGGCGTCGATGGGCGAATGAGGACCCGATGAGGTTGCGGAGAGTGGTGAAGCCCAGTTACTGTCTTCGGTACAAGCAGTAGTTGGAGCCGACGTGTCCAAACCACGCAGACCCGGTGTTGAGGATAAGGGTGGGATGGACAGGGGTGGGGGGTGGGGGCGCTGGGAATGAGTGCGCAAGAAATGTGTTCCAGCGGGCTGGAGCTCAAAAACGGGCGTTGTCAGGGTGGGGGAGGTGGAAGTGCATGGCCTTGTATTCGATCCTTTACGAGACTCCCAGACCATCCGGACGGTTTTCTCCCTTTCTTCTCCCTTGGAGAATGCCCACCTCATTTGACACAATGCCTGTAAGCAGGTTTGAACATCTTCATCCGAACCTCCTTCGCCGGCGAGTAAGAATCCAGCGAAAAAACATCCGTCTCGCACCAGGGAGGCATCATATTCAAAAAACGGGGTTCCCAGTTGCTGGCGAATGATAACGACAACCCGTTGGACAACCTCGTGACACCGGGCGTCAGCTATTTTCAACAGACGAGCTGCCGCATCGAGTGGCTGGCTCCGCGGACTTGAATTGGGGAGGGAAATGCTAAGACTTCTGTCACAACTTGGATGGACGACTGTACGTTGCTTAAGTGCTTCCCGTATTACATTCACTGCCATCAACGTGTCAGTTGTCAAAGACATGGCGATAAACTGGTTACTTACGGCATTCAAAAATGAAGATCTACAAAAGGAAAGATTAAAGATAAGGGGCCCAGAAGTGAGACAAGCGAACACACCTGCCATCCGTGGATGTAGCGATCGACATCCTCTTCATGGACATTCCCTGATGTACCCAACATGCGCAGATTGTCGAAGTCTTTCCATGACTTTTCGAGGGCGTCCCAGACTTCATGTAAACTCTTCTCGTCAATCTCGTTTTGTTGCCGAGCTTTAGGGCCAGTCAATGCCGCATGTACTTTCCGACAAGCTGAAGCCAGCTCAAGCGGTACCATAGCATAACGATAGGTGAACTCGTAAGCGACAGTAGACGTGCGGGTCATTGCATCACAGTTGATCGGGGGCAACGTTTTCTGGAACGACGCGAGGTCGTCGTCCGAGCTGTGGAAACATTGAGCTTTAAAATCAGTCGCGATGAATCCCGGGCCTACATGAGCAGACGACCCCCGCGAAGACCGCTGGTGACACCCTCGACAATATGCGAATACCAGAAAAGGCGTGCTCGGACAAGAATATCAACGGCCTGCCCTTGACCGCTCCCAACGGAAGAAACTGATGCCAGGCTACAAAGGGTGAACACTTGGCTAACCATTGCTTCGTACATGACGAGTCGTTCCATGGGAGACTGGATCTCTAAATGGACCGCATACGTAAGACGATAAGATAACAAAGACGAATCACGGACGAACCTTGCGTTAAAGGCAGCAAAAGGTGCAGGGCACGGACACCATCCCAAGTGGGTTTCCTCAGGATACCATGGATGTCGATCAAGTGAATCATCTCCCGAACCATTTCATTGGTAGCTTCGCGCCGGTTACGAATGACGGCTTCACCATGATGAAGCTCTTCAATGCCGTATTCATTCACGCCGAAGCTTGCCGCCCACACTGCGAGCAACATTGCGATGAGCTGGCCCGGAATGCCAAGTGCATTGCAGTTGCCCTTGCTGAATTCGAAGAAACGAGCACAAAACTCCGAGGGATCGACGATAGGATCTGCAACAAGGTTCGAGATTGAGTGTCAACATGGGTGAACCAATACAGAAAGGCTGACGTTGGATGTGGAATCTACGGAAGAAAGCAGAAGAGAAGAACTCTGGTTTGAGTTTAGGAACGATACTAGGGGACAGGGACGGTGCGGTAAAGAGGCCACCGTTCTCATCAATCGATTTGCCATAGACGGCTCTGCGCGAGTGCATAAATAAACGGACAGATGACAAGTGACGGAATGTATGCGGACGTACTCGACCTGCTGAAGGCGACGACCGCGCCTGAGTAATTTTACTGCCTTTACTTCGGCAAATTCGTCACTATATCCAAATGTCAATAGGGAGCAAGAAGTTTCGAGGAAAGCGGATGGAATATACAGACACGCATTTCAATCCGCGCTCTTTGCAGTTGGAACACTGTGGCTGTGTGCCGGTGCTCGAAAAAGGCAGGTCTTTCAGATCACAACGAACTCTAATTTCCCGGTGAACACAAGGCACAAAAAGGCATGGGGTTGTGGGGCGATTACCTTCTCATGCGACAAGCCCCACAAGCTGAGAATTGTTGGCGAGAAGACTTTGGTTGAGAAGAAGAAGAAGAAGAAGTGCGACGAGTGGTGGAAGAAGGATAAGGAGGACTTGCAGAGCCCGGACTCCGAGGGACGGAGGCAGACTTGAGAGGCATTGTCTGTGTGAAGGGAGGGAAGGTGGGGGACGTTTGGAGAGTGGGAAGGGGTGGTTGGGGGTTGGGAGAGGGAACAAGGGAGGGATATTTGAAGGTTCTGGGATGAATGAAGAAGGAAGACGTGCGCTCGGAAGGGGAGCTCAACGTTTACCGTCGACGGTTTCTTGGAAATGTACGCCTGCGTCTGTGTTCATGTCCACGTCCAAATTTCTTTTATCTCCTTGAGCTTCCTCCGTCTCGGTGCCCGTCATGGCGCTAGCCGGACCCCCCATGCGTTCAGAGGTCCACTGGATGTCGTAATTGGTTGGGACCTGTCATGGTTCCCCGTTCCTCGGCTCGCTGAATGCCCGCCTGTACGGGAAGATCCTACCTTCTTAATACATCCACACGCACAACAACGTGTCTCTTCAGATTATCTACTTTCCTTCATTAGGCATTTCTCCCGACATGTTCCCGTGTTCCTCGAGAGAGACTATCCCTTATCCCTTGTCAAATCTGGGCATATATGTCGTCGCTTGAATGTTCAACAACAGGCCCCCGAATGCTCGCGTGCATGCACCCTTTCAAACTACACACGTACCCCTCATTTTGCTTTGTTTCTCGCTACACATCATCGTCATTTAGGTAGTTAAATGGGTCGGGCATGTCGATGTCCGACAAAATTAAAATAAGCTATCCTTACATGCCGCCAACCTGCGCCGCTGTTAACGGAAATTGGTGTGCGCATCACCTAAATGCCCTTTTACTCCAAGTCCCTCGATACCTCCCGCCTTATTGATGGCCCGGCGTATCTCTCCTCCCGTCCGCTGGTCAGAATTAAGCTTGCGATCTCGAGCCATGGCTTCCACGTCGCGGCCATGTTTCGATATCAGCCTTTGCAGGAATGCCACTTCACCCTTGGAGGAGAATCTCGGAACGATTGCACAGGAAACGTCTGAGAGTGCTTCCAAAAACGATTAATCGAGACAGCGGTAAAAATGATTGCATGGCAAGTCAGGTCAAAACGGTTATCTCCAGAAGCACCAGCGTTCCGTACATACCTCTAATTAGTTCAGTTTTTGGCTTTTCAGCGCCAGACGTCCGACCTAACGACACCCAACTTTCACTCTCCGGAATAAGAACAGCTGCCGTCGCCGCCGCTACCTCAATGAGATCCAGTCCATGGGTGGTAGGTGGGGACGGATCAACATCATCGTAGGTTTCAACGGCTATAATTTTGCCGGCTTCATCTCGGAAAATACGCCCCAGGCCCTTCCCCAAGTCATTTGGAAGAGCATGTTCACTCCCGTTGCTCACGCACGATGGTGTTTCCGAGACATTAATGATGGTTGCCCCATTCTCTACGGTTTGCCCTTCTGTGACAGATGGTAGACGCTCCGCGCCTCCAGATGCACTTGGATTCAGAGAAACAGCCAGACCTAGTGCTGCGTAGCTGGGAGAAAGGGCCGACGACGCACAGAGTACCCATCAATTATCAAACATTCCATGTCACGGATTGTGTATACCTACTTTTGTCGAACAGTTTTATGCTTGTCCCATGCTTCCTGTAATACCTTTGGGCCGTGAATGGCTTGATGAGTGTCAAATATCAAATCGGAGTCGGTAGAGCGGACATCTCGATAAAAAAGCCTAACGCACGAGGCTGCTTCTTGAGGAGCTTCTTCGCTTGCCTCGAATGATGTACCGGTTTGTGGGAGGAGCGAGCTTTACGACGCTGCCGAGGATTTGCCATGGAGCTGGCTCTGGGGTATAGAAGAAGGCGTCAGACGACGAGCAAAGTCTAATGACTGGCGGACGTTTAAGCAGACGAGACAAAGGAATGGAGGTTCCGAGAAGAGGACGCAGACGTTAGGCCCATAAAGGTAAGACGGCCGAACCCCGGCCGAGACAAGGCCGGTCTCCGTTCAACGCGTTCACTCTCGCTCACTCTCATTCACCCTCATTATCTATGTCCCGTCTCGCCTACTATCCAACTCCTGCAACCCGTAGACTGGGAAGTTTTACCTTTCATGTCCGTTTTCTACTGCTTTCCTATGCTACCTACTCATAATTTTATAGACCGCAAAACGGTGGTCGGGTAGTCTCGCCGTTTGGGGAGCAGGAGCTGGCACTGCCCTTATTTTCGTACAGTCCCCACGGCCCTTGTTGCACAGTATCCCTAATCAGTGACATCTTTCTCTAGCTTCTCTCCGTGACTCCCAAGGTGAAAAACACTCTACTTCTCAGAGTGCCAGTGGTGTGTGAACCTGCGTTGTATTCGTTCCCATGCTTAATCCGTCAACCGTCCACAGCTCAGTCGTTACTACGAGGACATGACCCCTGCCTCGGACAAGCCATTCTAAGTTCCTACTTCCTTGTAAACCCATAGAACATACGTATGTGATGGATTAGTTAACATTCCTTCCACGCGCGCCCAACCTCCGCGGTGTGACGGAGGAGAGTCCAGTGAATGGTTCAGAGTTTTGACAGCATCCCCGCTTCGGTTTCCGAACCTTCCGTCAGATTGATGCCCAATTTATCCCCCAATGTTCTGAGGGCGGTGACTGCGCCACCTATCGGCACGTCTATCAACGCATGTTATGTATCAGACGTTCGCCCGGAAAAAAAAAAAAGCAAGGTTCTGACGTATAGTTTCCATTCCAAGCTCCTGGGCGGTTTTGAGATTCCTGCGGGCGTCATACTCCGTCAGCCACGGTAACATACGAGTTGACAAAGGGAAATGGCACCACGTACAAACCTAGATCATCTAGAAAGATAACTTGGTGTGGTTGGACGTGATTCCTCTCGCAGGCAAAGGTGTAGAACCGATGCTCCGGCTTCCTGAAGGCACGGAGCGGGGATTAGCGTGCCTTAGGTGGCTCCGATCACGTCCAGCTGTCAAATAGTGAGTTGCCCTACCTCATTCCTACTTCGCTCGAATCCACGAAATCGTCAAATAGCTGACGGACGTGTGGCGGGACTATGCCCCTTTCCCACCCAAGAAATTTGAGTTCAGATTCGAGAGTAACACCGGGATATCGTTCTAGGTGTCGGGTTTCGAGACCGAGGTCGAGGAATGTTGCATCGACTTTGGAGTAATTATTCGTGAGAGCGACGACGCGCCAATAGTTTGCCGCTAAGGAAATTGTAGGAAATGCCGGATAAATAGAAAAAGAAGATGGATCAAGAGGTCATCGAACCTCTGATTCGCAAGATAGCCTCATAGACATACTTGTCCAGCTTCTGGCCTGTTCTCATCATGCGACCGAAAAGCTGCTACATTGTTGAGAATCTGTGCGTCAAATGTTGGAGACTGCTCACTTCCCGGCCGTCGATGTGCAACCTCTGTGGAAGCTCCGGACAAGCTGTTACCCGAATAAAATCGCACCGGCGTTTGTGGAGAATGATTCCATGGCTCACCCATTTTTTTCTTTTCACAGTATTCAACGTACCATTTATTGCCGTTATCCACGTCAGACAGCTCTTGGCTGAATTGTTCGTAAAAGGCGAATAAGGGAATTTCGCCCCGCTCAAACTTCTGCCATGCTCCTTGTGAACCCCATCCGGTGCTGATGGAATATGATCGTACATTAGCGCTCACGTTACATAGTGTTCACCCCGAACCTTACATCAAGCAGTTGATATAGTTATTGGGGATGTTATATTCGATCTCATACTCCCGGATGGCTAGGAGAGGGCTTTGCACGACAACTCCGCCGATCTTCGAGCAAATATTGCATGAGAAATCACAGTAACGCTATCTGGCGGCGGAAAACGCACGTCGAAGAACACAGCCTTGAATTTACGACTGGACATTCCTGCTGGTTTGAATAAATATGACACCAAAGTGATCTACCGTTGTTGCGGGCAGCACGCATGGGAAGTACGGCAACTCGGACCTTTCCCTCCGTGACACGTTGTCGACGCACCTGAACCGGTTCGGGGTGGGCGTTGACCGTAATGATGTTGATCTTTCCAGATGTGGTTAGCTGCCAGGCTCTTCCTCGGATTTCAGGAGGAACAAGATCAATAATTGAACAAACTCGAAGCCACGACCTCTGCACCGTGACCGTACCAGCGATCTTAGCTACAGTCGCACTCTGTATGCTATCATAGATATGCTAGACACAGCACACAGATATGGATCAGGTGATAGAGCATGGGGCTATGTCCGATGTCCAAATTTAGAGGTGCCAACCCGGCGCTTTTCTCAGGTTATGGGTTATTTGACAATAATGGCTCTTGACTCGTGTTGTCACTTTGCACCCTCTTATCTTCTTCGACCTTGATGTACAACAATCCTACCTACGGTGGTAGCCTTCACCACTCCCATAGCCACTCATCTCATCGTGGCTATCAAACTGGTTATGGATATTCCCCCGGCCCTCCTGCAGGTGCAGATCCGCAGCTGTGGCAATGGTTCACCGCCGTCGATTCAGATAGGTCTGGCTCGATCAGTGTTTCCGAGCTTCAAGCTGCATTGGTAAACGGTTCGTCCTTTTCTCGTGTTCTCCCCGAGTGTGGAATTGACCGATTTCTATACGACGTAGGAAACTGGTCTAGTGAGTGTCTACAATCGAGTATGACTAAGATCGAGATTTTCTCTCTTCCTTGAAGCGCTATCAGCGTTTATGTCCATGTGATACACTTTAGTACCCATGAACTCATCCACGTCATAGGATTCGACTTGGATACCGTGAAGATGTTGATGAATATATTCGTGAGCCATCGTGCTTCAGACCAACGATGATTAGCGCCTAGGACTAATTGTATGTGTCAGGATACCGACAGAAATGGAACGATAGGCTTTGCGGGTGGGTGGTTTTTGGCTTCAAAGTGATACCCTCTGCCTCAACGACAACAGAATTTGCGGGACTCTGGAAATACATCAGCGACTGGCAAGGTGTCTTCCGGCACTTTGACAGGGATCGATCGGGTTCCATCGATGGACGTGAGTTGTCTGAGGCCCTGCGGAGTTTCGGATACAACCTGTCGCCGATCCTCCTGACACTCATTGAGCGGAAATACGGTTAGCTCCTATAGAATCATGTGCTTGATGAACAAGCTGACGACGATTGTCCTCGCTCGCAAAGCTTCGGCCCCAACCACGGGATATGGACCTCCACCAGGCATCACATTCGATCGATTTGTCAGGGCTTGCGTGGTGGTGAAGACCTTGACCGAATCATTTCAACGGTATGTCAGTTCAGTGTCTGCCAGATCGAAAGTGTTTCGAGCTTGAGATGAAGGTTGGATTCTGACCGTGACGGATGGATTTCGATAAATTACGAAGAATTCATGAAGGTGGGTTTTCCTCGATTCACTCAATCGGACGGTTCTAAACGAGTGTTGGCGGTAGATTGTACTAAATGCACCCTAGTAGGAGTGTGGGCGGAGGAGACGTAAATGTATTTCCTTGTTCTGTTTCTTGTTCGGGCCGTGGTTTACGATAAAATGAAATGTCATGGTCACCCCCCCGGCGGTCGCTTACCCCGGCTTTCTGGAGATATTAGCACGTGATAGATGCAATTTCTTAGCCGGTGACAAAAGCTCTCGCCGTTGTGTGAAAATCACCTTCTCTTTCTCTCGTCTCGTCCACATCACCAATGGCGGTACACAGGGCAATCCCTTTGCCGGAAAACTACGACCTAAAGAAACAATCCCTCGAAGTACCCGGGACTAAGCGACCCGGTCAAACAGGTTTGTCCTAACATTTACTACTAGTCACCTAGCCGGACTAAATTCCGTCTGAACCAGCTCACTACCGGAATGGTGCGACATTCTCCTTTCTTGCTCGAAACTCACAATCCCACATCTTCTTTTTAATCGTAGCGTACTTTGGTTACGTCGATCTGAACACCCCCGGCTCCTTTACTACTCTTCCTGAGGTCTTCGACGCCGGTTACGCGCTTTCCAAAGATCGCACATTTTTGGGACATCGTCCGCTAGTCTCAAAGACCCCTCTGAAATACGCAGATCATTACGTTTGGCAAACATACGCGGAAATAGATGAGAGGAGGCGCAACCTTGGAAGCGCCGTTCATACCCTCTTCGAGAATGGGACAGTAGGTGGTGGTGAATATCACACAGTCGGCCTTTGGAGCCCAAACAGACCAGGTGGATGTCTCACTTGCTGGGTAATTCAGTCTGTCACTTACCGTACTCTTATCTTAGAGTGGGTCATAACTGAGCTGGCCTTAAACGCCTATGGAAAAGTTGGGGTCAGCCTCTATGACACTCTTGGTAATGAAGCTGTCGGTACGTTGGTTCACTGACGAGCGGCAGCCCTTGGGACTAATCTTGATGTTTCTCAGGGTATATGTAAGCTCTTTGAAGCACTAGCGGACGTGCAGATGATCTAATGTCTGTTCAGCATCGACCACGCCCATTTAACTCTTGTCTTCACTACTTCTTATCACCTAGCTACGCTGCTCAAGGCCGCTCCGCGTCACCCTCATTTAAAGCTTATTGTGGTCATTGATGAACTAGAACCCGAAGCCAAACAGCTCGCAGAGTTATGGTCTCACAGTCAGGGTGTCAAACTTCAATCACTAAGCGAGTGTAAGTTTGACGTTACTCCGAACGCTTGCCTCGTGGTTATACGCACCTTTCAGTAGAGGAATTTGGAAAGAAACACCGCCGCGATATGATTCACCCCTTGTCAAGTGACCTTGCCAGCATTTGTTACACTTCTGTAAGGTCCAGTAGTGTCAGTGTTACGCTTCGGTGAACTGATATGAATTGGATGAGCAGGGAACCACAAGTGTGCCGAAAGGTGACAATACAAGAATATCGCATCGCGTGTTAGACTTACCTAATATCTCTAGGTGTCTTGCTGACCCATGGTAACTTGGCTATGGCTGTTCAGTCAAATCTCTACGGATACGCCTTTGGCCCGGAGGAGCGAGTTAATTTGTTGTCCTACCTTCCCTTGGCGCACATATACGAGGTTTGTTACCGACTCTCTTTCGATCACCTTCCTAAAGAAAGCGGTCGCAGCGAGGTAACCAGCTGGCTGTCATCGCTCTTGGGGGTGCCATCGGCTTTTTCAGTGGTGATCCCCTTCGGCTACTTGAGGACGCGCAAATCCTCAAGCCAAATTTCTTTCCATCTGTGCCCCGGGTTTTGAATCGCATATACCATGCTGCGATGGCTGCAGGAAACGTCCCTGGGCTGAAGGGCGCGATATTTCGACAGGCTGTGCGGACAAAACTCGCTAATTTGCGCTCAACGGGGGCTGTCACACATCCTTTCTGGGACAGATTGGTGTTCAGGAAGGTACGGCAGTGTTGAACACTCGTAAGGTTCTGTTTGAACGCCTCGGGTAGGTCCAAGCTGTCCTGGGAGGCAACTTGAAGGTTGTCGTCTCTGGTTCGGCTCCGATTAGTGCCGATGTACTCGACTTTCTCAAGATCGCTCTTGGCTGCGAAGTAACTGAAGGTGAGTTCCCTATGATTCATACGTACCCTGACTGACCTTTTCCAGGGTAAGACGGCATTCTTGAGTTATCGCATATGACTTATTTCATTCGTAGCTATGGCATGACTGAGAACAGTGCCATCTGCACAAGATGTATTACTGGGGATCCAACCGCTGGCGGAACCGTCGGTCCTCCGCAGCCTGCTGTAGAAATGAAGTTAATCGACGTTCCCGCTATGAATTACACAGCAGAGGATAAACCGTTCCCTCGAGGAGAGATATGCTGCCGGGGCGGTCCTGTTTTCACCCAATATTACAAAGGTTCACCTTACTCACTACACTGTTTGAGCTCCGCTGACGAGAAGAGGTAGACGAGCAAAACACAAAAGAGGCCATAGATACTGATGGTTGGACTCACACCGGGGACATTGGCGAGATTGACCATTGCGGGCGTTTCAGGATCATCGATCGGGTGAAGGTGTGTGGTGTACACCTATCAGCCGCGCACGCTACTCAGCTCGTGGATAGAACATCATGAAACTTGCACAGGGCGAGTATGTTGCCTTGGAGAAGATCGAGGGTATATACTCCCGCATCCCGATCGTTATGCAAGTTTTCGTATACGGGAACGGCTTGAAGCCATACCTTATTGGTGTGATTGTACCAGAACCCGCACAGATTGCTGCGTTTGCTTCGAGCGTCCTCGGACGTAGGGTCGATGCAGAGGACACGCAAATGCTGAAGGAGTTGTGTAACGACACACGAATTGTGGCTGGCTTGCTCGAGGAGCTAAATAAGAAAGCTGCAAAGAGCCTCAAAGGGTGGGTTATATTCCGTAATAGATTCAACTGGTTTTGATAACAGTGCGCTAGGTTCGAGCAGCTGAAACGCATACATCTGAGCCTTGAGCCTTTCAGCATCGATGACAACACATTAACGCCGACGCTGAAACTGCGAAGGTGAGCTAGATCCCCTCTCGTAGAATGTTCGAGACCAACGTAAAGACTTGTTCTCACCGCCTGGGGGTAGACGGGACGCGTACAACAAGTACAAGGCAGTGCTCGAGGCACTCTATGACCTTCCTGATCCCCCACCAGCTCGGTCTGAATCTGCAAATTTATAAAGCTCACATTTCCACCCCGTAATGTTCGGATGGGACTCAGTACTTTTTTTATACCTACATGTTGGGAGGAAGTTCAAGTCCATCACCACCAACAAACCTTTTCCATATTCGTGTCCATAGAGTACATACCTATCTATGGTGCATAGGAACGCCATTATTCCGAACCTAGAATAGGACATTTGTCCGCCATTGTTGTGATATTCTGGTAGATGCCCCTGACAAAAAGGTACCCATGGGAAGAAAGAAAATGAGCCCTTTGGGGGCAGTAGGCACGACGGTCGCACGATACATCAATCTCAAGGTACCTCGTCATCAACTTCAGGAACGTTGGAGGACAAAGGGGACAACCTCAATGATCAGGGAGTACTGACTGGCTATGAAGATGACAAACGAGCCTCAGTTCTGGATGACACCAGATCATTTTCACTGTCAAATAACTTACCAGCCAGTGGGGAATAGCATAGACAGGCGCCCCCTGTATAATGCATTATATTGGACCTTGCAGAAATGACGTTCAAATGTTTTACGAACGGGCGGCCATGGCCCTCACCCCCCCAAAAAAACATAAATGAAAAAATGATAGATTTAGCTATCATGTTGTAGTTTTTTTTACAAGAGGAGCTGACCCGAACAGGGGTCGGGTTGTGGTCCTGACCAACCACGTATAGCAGAGAGCGAGATTTGGGCAACGCGCGGGATTTGCCGCTAGCTTCGTCTCCCAGACGGAGATTCGTTGGACGCTGCTCGGTACCGAAGCGTGCCAGGACCAGGCAAGCACTCACTCTCATCTGCCTGCCCATTCTTCAGTAATGGCCAAAGCCAGCTTCCAATCTTTACTTTATTGCGGGACCCCAAGGACCTGCCAGCCAGCCGAGGGTCCACGTGACTAGGGCTCAAAAGGTACACGTCATCGTTTTCATTCGACACACGAAACAGCTTCTGGCATTTTATCCGGATAAATACAGACATCATATAGGAAAACTTTGAAGAATAATCCCAATATCATGTAAAATAAGTAGTGGTGGGATATGTTGTAGAATTAAACGACGAAACCGAGGAGGGTGGACCTGGTAGATCAAGGTCATAATATAGAGAGTTACAGTGAGGATAAACACCCAGGGGCGCACGTCTGAGAGTAGTCGAGATGTACAGTAAAGCGTGCGGATGATCTGCTAGTCCATAGGTGAATCAGAGCATCGCGAAATGTTAAAGAAAGGCAAAGCCAAGATTTAACGGGTCATATACTTGGGGACACGTAACGTGGGCTTGAGGTGATAGATCAAGTTAGATTGACTCGAGCTCGCTCGGCGTAGGGGAAGGTAGAGCAACCGAGGCCGGAGAGAGAGCCCGATCCTGCGGGATATACGAGGTGGACACGATGGATGTTTCATAGGAAGCGTGACGTTGGAAGGGGTTGCGTGTGTGTATGCGAGAGATGGGGGAAGCTATTGACACGTCGACAAACATATGTGTCAGCGATACAGGTCATGAGCGCTAGGGGTGAAAGGATGTGATAGAAAACGGGTAGCAGCACAAAGGGCATACCTAGTGGACCCGAGCCAAGAACCCTTGGAGGTGTTTCTGATCTCACGTCATTTTCTTCGTTCTCGTGCTGTGGAGGAGCACGAGAGCCGAGGGGAGCACCTAACTGTTTCACTGGAGTGCGAGAATCTTCCCGGGATAGAACAGAGAGGTTGTCAATTCCACCTAGGGGCTTTGAGAAGGAAAGGGTGCGATCGTGGAGTGAAGAGACGGGGTATCTGAGAGGACGAAGAATGGGGGAGCGTGGTGGGAAAAGAGACGGCCGGAGAATAGAAAGAAATTCTTCAAGCGCTTCTGATGGCAAGCTTGACCTGACAAGAAGGTAGATTAGCGAGGGAAAAAATGGGGGAGCCGGAATGGGAAGGAGTGGGACGGGATGTATCTATATATACTGCATATAATACATACCTAGGAGATGCACGAGGGGACGCCTTTGGGGATATTGATTCGGGGTCCAGGTGAATGAGGGGATCATCATCTAAGGGGGGATCAGCTGAGAACAATCTGTCTGGATCGGCGGGGGTGGATGTGATTCGAAAGGTGTGTTGACGGTGTGGAGAGGGGATATGAATTGAAAAGTTGGACAGCCTGACAGGACGAGGGGCGACGAGAGTGATATTATCCGTATTTGACGGCATGAGAGTAAGTGTAACGTAGCGTAGCGAGAGGTAAGAGGTAAGGTGAGGCAAGTGCAAGGCGGGACGGGGACAATGCAAAGCGGGGGGCAGAGCAAAAGTGGCAGCCAATTACAAGGCAAGGCAAGGGCCAGCCCTTTCTTCTCACACGATCACGTGAGATGGCACGTCAGTTAGGTATTCCTCTGCCATCGTAGACGCAACTGCTGTTCACGTCGGTGCCCCGCCTTTCATTCTCTAAGAACAGACACAGGCCAGCTTTTACAGTACATTACGTCACACCTCTCTCCAACGTACGTTGTGACAACTGTGCGTAGAGCAAGTGCAAGAGACTCTTGGATGCTGACATATATTTTCAGGCTCTGCGTGATATTGTTCAAGAAGAACGCACAGAACCGTTGGGGAGATGGATTGACCCTTTCAAGTCAAGCAAAAGTTGTTGTCATGCTATATGTTGAACACGCCTTCAAGTTTGTCCGGAGCCTATCTGCAAAGAGAGATAGATAGGATTTGACCGACGGGCGAACTTGGCTCCTTGCATGATTGACTGACGATAGATTCTTATCCGGGCCATCGTGATTAGGTCTTATATGTAGCTCTTGTTTAGTGTCTAAACAGCGCTCCGCGGCAAATTGTTTTTACTGCCCCCCTGCGCTTCAGCTTCATGTATCAGCGAGGAGCAGTGTTGGGCCGCAGAAACACAAAAGAATCGCCTATGCAAACACTTGATGCCAGACAATGGTTTCGTTTCCTATGAGTCATGGTTTGTGGTGAATTTCCAACTCTTGCCGTAAGATAGACTGTTCTAAAATCCTCATCTACGTACGTGCAATCTTGGACACGTATACCAACCTGGAGAATGTCTGTGATTTCAATGCTCTTATCGGAGCAGCCTCGCAGATACGGCAATTCGTGGCCTCCAAGCCCATAGCAAGTAGAAGACAGAAGAAAGGCAGGGGGAGGTGATCAAGTCATCCTTCCGCGGCAGACCAAGTGAAAAAGTAGACCCTGACCGAGACAACAGCAAAATATGTGTGGCCATCATGGCCAACGCCTAAGCCTCATACTAGGTTCCACAGGGTTCTTCAATTTGCCCAGATACAGTAGAAGCCCTGTTAACCCATACACCCTGTACAGTCTAGTGATGGCGATGCGTCAAAAGTCGGTGGCGGGGAGGCACAATAGATCTGACGTCGGGTAAAGGAAAAAATAAAATAGGATGAAATAGGCCGTACGCACCCTCGTCACGTCGTTCACGTAACCCCCCCATGCAGAGAACCGTTGAGAACAAGATCACTACACCCCAAGGTATGATCGATACCCGAGCCGCGAGGAAGAGAACAAAAAAGCGAACCTTGTACGGGCCCATCGTCTTCGTGGAAACCTGCAGCTAACGCGTGCCGCACTAGTCGCCAAGCCTTGATTCGCGGATGTCAATATGGGCCTTCTCGCGCACGGCGCATACGGCAAGAAATGGTAGCTGGATATAATTTATTGAGCTATCAGGCACTAAACTCGTGGATGTTGGAGGCGGATGGAGAGTCAGACTGATCCCCGGAAGATTATATAACGAATGCATATCCTCAGATAAGATGAGGGGAAAGAGAGAGAGAGAGAGAACACGTACCTGGTTGGCACATCAATCGCCTTGCGTTGGCGGAGTCTACATATATCTATTGGTGCGCCGACGACGCAGGTGCGTGGTGCTGCGCACGCACGGCTATCAACCGAGAGTGCGCACCAAGTTACCATCAACAACGATCGTGTGTGCGCCCTCGTTCGCTTCGCCAGACCATGGTGGCAGTGCATCTAGCACGGCATTGGACAGGTCCACACCCTCCGCCCAGGTGAGATATAAATGTAGGACACACCATACACAGGTGAGACACGTCCGCC
>QLPA01007672.1:0-14363 GCA_003313945.1 Lactifluus pinguis | reverse complement strand
CACTGTCGTGTCGTCAGAACCAGCTCCTTCCGACCAAGACGTGCTCGTCGTGACTGCTTCACACGATCGCACGGCGCAGATATCACGCATCTCACTCGATGGGACAGAGACCACCTCCACGCCGCTCGCCGCACTGCACTTGCACGATTCACCCCTCGCGGATGTAGCGTCCAGTTGGGACGGAGAAACCATCCTGACAGCAGGCTGGGACGGACTTATCGGACTTTGGTCGACGAGCATCCCAGAAAAGGATGAAGTTCCGCTCGAGACGGTTGCTGCGCCCGAGCGTAAGAAGCGACGAAAAGTGCAAGAAGGTGGTTCGGTCAAAACAAAGGCGCCTTCGGCAGTGTTACGCTCGCATACGGCGCGCGTATCGGCCGTCAGGTTCTCTCCTGGAGGTGGTGCGGTCAGTTGTGGATTCGATTCCACTGTCCGCACGTGGGACGTCGAGCGCGGCCTCTGCGCGCACACAATTGTAGGCGCACACACACCTCTCCTCTCGCGGGTGACGAACAGAAGAGCTAATACCCTTCAACAGACGATTTCAGAAAAGCCGTTCCTTGCCCTCGCGCTCCCGGAGACACCGGAGACCGCCCTCGCAGCTTCAGCCGATCGAAGCGTGACGCTCTTCGATGTGCGCGCGGGCACAAGCGTCGCTGCAGCTATCAAATTTTCTCATCCCGCCACACCGGCCGCACTTGTCTTTGCACAGGACTCGGGGACGCAGTTTGCGAGTGGTGCTTATGACGGAGTGGTGAGAGTCTGGGACGTGCGGAGTGCGACGCGTGAAGTGGCCATTGCTCGCGTGTGGGACGGGAAGAAAGTGTTAGCGTTGGACTGGGCAGGCGAAGTCATGGCTATCGGGGGAGAGGGCGGAGTTGAGGTATGGCGTGCGGGTGTAGGCTCAGAGGGAGTGTTACAAAAAGAGACCCCATCAGTGGGATAAAAAGTATACTACATAGCTTAGCGGAGAATAATAAGGTGGTAGATCTATCAGGGTTTGATTTTCGAGGGGCTAATAGAGATGCAAAGTCAGTGATTGCGACAGCAACGGGGAGAGAGGGGACAACGCACGTCAACCTGCCTTGGGACCTCGCCCTCGTAATATTGCCTGAGCAGCCTCCGCCCAGCGTTGTTCGTTTGCCTCCTGGACCTTCTGTTGATAAAATAGGGCATTCGTTAGCATCCCAGAGAATCCAAGCTTCACACAAAATATATCAATTCTCACCTTTTCCGGGACGACGTCGATGGGCAAGCCTGCAGCCTCGCGCTGTGCAATGATCTGTTGAAATTTCCCGAGTCAGCCAGGTCATCCAGACACTTTATTATTTGCAAAACAAATTCATGCCTCTACAAAGTAAAAACGTTTGTTAGAGCTATCACTTTTGGGAACGTTAATTGCGCGAACCTCTTCCCATCCGTAAGGTGTCGCGGTGTACGAGAATGCCGGTACCGATGCCCCAGATGCACACACCGACCAAGGAAAGGACTACACCTCGATGAAGGATATCCGCTACTGAGAGGCGTGAGCGGGACATTGTGGATGTATGCGTCACGCGTCAGATTCAAAACCGGAAGGACGCGCTTCATTCATCATGGGCGTCTATGAAGATTTATAAATGTTTTCTACACTACAGCGTTCCCATTCTAAAGCTCAACCCGAAAAGCACTTCCGATCGGTAACGCCACCCATTTATCACCAACCGTCCGTTGAATAGTTGTCCAAGAGCTGCGCGATCTCGGCTAGGTCTTCGGCCGACAGCTCAACATCGCCAGCTTTCAGGTTTTCCAAGGTTCGTTTGACGTGTCTGAGTGAACGTGCACGACGACAGGGTCGTTGAATAAGAAATAGAGGAAAAAATGGGGGAAAACTGCAAAACTCACGACGAGCCAGGAATCGGGATGACGAGATCGCCAAGTGCGCCCACCCAGGCGATGCTGAGTTGTGCGACCGTGATCCCCTTACGATTCGCGATGATCTCCAGATAGTCTACGAGATTACCGCCGATGTGCTTTGAAAGGCAGTCTTGTCAAAAAAGAGGATAGAGAACGAATGTGCACCGGCACACACCTCCTTGGAACGAGCGAACGGCTGTCTGGGATTGCCTGCCTGATGGGCCTTGGGATGAGGGGCAAGTTGTCCACGACCAAGCGGTCTATGTGTGTGTGAGTAGAGAAGAATAAGGAAATAAGAGCAGCGTACGAATATGCGATGACAGCAATGCCAAGTTCTTTACAAGCAGCAATTGCTAGACCATAATAATGAAAACCTATTGTGAGAGGAAGGAGACGTAGGTGATTCTTACTATCTCTAATATGCCACTCGTACGCTTGCAGGCTTACTTGAATCTCGACCGCAGCGACAGGCATAAACTATATGGTCGTATACACATTCATGCGCACATATGGATTAGTCCGAAAGCGGCTCACCTTGTGGGCGCTGCGTACAGTTTCTGCATCAACTGCAGACAGGCCAATGTAGTCGAATTTTCCTTCTTTGACCATCTCATTCAGCGTTTTGGCGTACTGCTCCATAGTGTAGTTCGGGTCACGTCTCGCCGGCTGGAATAAATCCAGTCTCTTCGTTCCACGGAGGGCTTTGAGGATGGCATCAACGCTACGGCGCGTGTTTGCTCTGCTCCCGTCAGAGACGAGCTTGCCGGGTTTACCGCCGCCCTTGACAGAGAGGAAAGTACGCTCAGCGTACTCCGGGTATTTTGTGAAGAAGCGGGCGAGTAGATCGAGATTCGCGGTGGTCAATCCTTGCCCGTAGAACTCGGCTGAAAAGCCGCGCATACATTAAGTGCAACGAAGGGGATCGACGTGTGGAACCTACCGCTGTTGAGGAACATCTTTACACCTGGAGGGAGAGCATCTATACCTCCCTTGATTGATGCAAAAGCTTGCTCATCCGAGACAGGTGTTGGGCACCAGGTCATCCTCATAAGCCCATGCTACGAATGGTGTAAATGAGATGACTTGACAAGGTTGTACAAGTAGCATACCCCAACTTTCGCGACGACGATATCGGAAGCTGCACCACCAAGGTTGGCTGTCTTGAATGCCATAATTCTGTCCTGCTAGACGGCATATCTAGTCGAATAAATAACGAGCCAAGAAATGGGCATCAGTCATCAGCCTTTGTAAGTTCAATTACACGTGATCGACGCGTAGGTCAGATCAATGACGCGGGTTGTTTATTTGGTTGCAAATCATCGCGTTGATAACTCGCTTGAGTCCCTCGCAAGCCGATTTGAAACAGAAAACTATTAATTATCTTTTGTAGCATCATCTATGAATCAATTCTCGGCCTCGCGACATACATCGGTCTCTCCAAGTCCTGCACCTTCCCCGACCGTTTCGTCTTACGACTATGAAGATTCACCCGCTCAAGTAATCAATCCTAGAAAAAGGCCCTCTGTCGCTCAACTCCAACGACTGCAAACCGTCTTTGACACATCCCGTTACATCACCAAGGAACAACGCCATACTCTCGCACGCGAAATTGGATTGTGCGTAGCCTTCTTATTCCTCGCGTCTCAACTCGTTGAACCTCAGCACAGGGATATCAAATTCATTACTGTGTGGTTTCAGAACAGACGCCAGTCCGACAAGCGCAAAGCGTGGACTAAAAGAGACCGCGCAAAGAAAAAGGAGAATTCATGTCAGCGGATTGACACCGTGCACCTACAACCGGTCATTTCTCTTGATCAAATCGCATCTCGCTTGGAACGCGTACAGAGACCTGTGCTCACCGACAAACCCCGCCCTATGCTCTCGTCCCAGAGACCAGCAAACGTCGTGGAGCCCAAAACGCCAACTCATTCAAAGCTGAAAGCTCTCTGGACGCACATGCCATCTTCACCCCCCGATGCACCCTCCTCCCCACCCTCCTCAAATCTCCAATTCTTGAATGTATCATGTGCTGTCAAGTCAGGGAAATCACTAGAGTGGGCTTGTGCCAACGCAAGAATGGGAAGTAAGCATCGCCAAAGGAGGGACAACGAAATCAGAGTAGTCCGACCGCAATCGACTAGCCCTCGCGCTGCACCAGAGAAAGAGCAAGAGTCTGACGAGGACCACAATCACGATGTAGAAGTATCAACTCCGTCCTCAAGTCAGGGCCATGACAACCGCACTTCTCGCAGAGCGACAGCAGCATCGAATATTCCGCCAAGAGGGCTATCCGGAAAGTCTACAGAGGATGTTGAGGCCGCTATGGTGCTTCTCCAATTCCTGCGAGGATAAAAGCTTTGCCCTTGAAATAGGTCTCTCCTCTCTAAGACCCATTTGTGTGGACTGTATTACTCAGTTCAATTTACCGCGGAAGGCAGGAAATCACGTACCATTTACTTTTTATTTCTTTTTTTATTCTTCTTTGCTCTCTTCATCATCCAGACAAGTCTGTAAAGTGTCGCTAGGTGTAGAACATGGTTGTCATTAGTAAAAGCCGACACTGGGGCGCTAACGCTGTGTAAGCTGTTGTGGAGGGAGTCAGCCGTAGCCGTTGCCCTTTTAGCTTACTGTACTCCTTACTTTCCCTCACAACCCTCTCGACCCGTTACCTAGCTCAGCATATTCTAACATTAGTATCAGGATGCGTCCTCCTACGCGCTCCACTCGTTCAACCCGTCTGCCTTCAAATAAACCCACTACTGGTGCTCGAGGTAGCCGCGTTTCGGATCCTCTGAATCCCGCGCCATCACAACCCAACGCCAGTGCTGCTACTACTACCCAGCCTAAGCAACCTCAAACTGTCGTATCTACTGCTGCCACATTGGACACTACAAACTTCGACACTGGTACGTCGCTCGGTGGTTCGGATCCATCACCTGTCGTTGGCTACTGCTCCATATTGTCAACACCACCCACCAAGTTTGTTTTCGAGAACCAGAAGCTTGAGCTAGAGCATCAGTCCCAATCCCAGGCTCAGACTCAGACTAGCCCCGCCGGTTCCAATGCGTTGGGAAAGCCTCCACGTTCGCGACACCGTATGACGAGCGAGAAACTCGAGACGCTCGACGCGTTCTTTCGACACAATACGCATCCCTCGCGTAAGGAGAAAGAGGCCATATGTAAGGATCTCGACATGTGAGCAAAAAAAAAGTGTCGCTCCGTAAAAATACTAATGCCGAGGTTCCTCACGGATGGCAGGGATCTCAAGACGCTTACCATCTGGTTTCAGAACAAACGTCAGACTGTGGCCCGCTCTAATAGGAGGCAGCTCGAGTCTGAAGGCGCCGGTACTACTACTACTATCTCCACTATAGCTGCTACTGCTGAGGCTACTGCTGGTATCGACATGCTCGCGTCTGCATCGGCAACGATGTCTCCCTTGGTTACTACTGTGACAGAGAAACCCTCCTCCATGTCTTCCACGTCTGCTGCGCAACTCGATTCTGGTGCCGGAGAACCATGCTTGTTTCTTGACCAAGACTCACCTGCGTCATCTCGGCTGTTGCCCGCCACCACTACTACTGCTACTGCTACTAGTCCTTGCGTATCAACTCCAAAGCCACGACAACTTGCTGCCTTCCCACTGCGCGTTCCGCTCTCCGTCGCCGTTGCTTACGATCCAAACGTCTCATCGTCGCCCGAAATCGACTTGTCGACTTCTGCTGCCCCGTGGGCGTCTTCTTCTTCTCCAGAACTGCAGCGCAAGCCTCGATTGGGACAGGACTGGCCAGCGCCAGTCCACCCCGAGGATCTTTGGAAACACATTCCGTCCTCCCCCGCTCAACCCGCCTTGTCCTCCTCTCCAGATGTCAGCCCCAAGATCGACATACCTACTTGTAATAACGGGAGTACCAGGCACTCGCTTCAACGAGCCCCCACTCTCGAATGGGCTTGCGCACGGTCCGCAAAGCGCAGACGCACGAATCCCGACGACAGCCACTTTGAAGATGGCGAGACTGACAGCGAATGGGGTGACACCGCTCACTCGACTTTTCGCGTCTCCGAGGCTCGAGTCCCGTTAGAGTGCTACGACAAGTATCCTTTGGATATTGTGCGCGGAGCCATCTTACTGCTCGGATTAAGGGACGCGCGTGGCCCCGGGACATGATCTGGTAGCTTACCTGTGCTTTTTCTTAGATTTTATTGATTTTTGTAATCGACATTCGATTTGTCAATTCCAATGTGATGATGCATGCATGGTCTCGCCATAGTACAAAGATATAACACAATGTGCGACGGTGACTCATGACGAAGGGAACGTGGATGTGTGCATGAGGGAAAGCTGTGTGCAGAAAATAACTAAATTGTTGAAGATTGCGAGTACACAACATGATGGAGGTCAATAGTGACCAACGCCATTTGACTATGACGCGGTCGTCATCTTGCGTTTTTTGCCGGCGGTGGCCGGTGATGAGGATGGGACTGTCCGAGATGTGTCGTCCGGGGAAGAGCGGCCAGTAGGAATAGGAATGTCGATATTCGGGTGCGGTGCTGCGTTGTTGACTTTGATTCTTGGGGTGTGGGAGTGCCCATTCGTAGGTTTATGTACGTTTCCGTGTACGTCGGGTGCATGGCCGTTTGATGGTGATGGTTGCGTACGAGTGGCGGGTGGTGGTGCTGGTTTCATATAAGCGAGTGTGTCAACTCACCCAGATGCTGCGTACCTTTCACACAGTGATGTCGGAAAAGCCCAATCAGGGCATCCATTTCTTGGACATCGACCACGCGTTCCGTTCGTGCGCCGCCAGCAAACGAGCTGTCGCGTGGCTCGTCGATATCCATGATGACGTCCTCTTCTTCTATTGTCTCTCCAGACTCATGAGCGGCCACGTCATCCGGTGGGCAAGGGGTGAGGAATTGGCTCATAAGGGTCTCATAAAGCGTTTCTAGAGGCGGAATCAAATATGCTGGCCCATCGAGTATATTCGTAATGGTATCCCCAGCCTTTGGAGCGATTGCAGCCTTCTTCTGGATGACTGAGTCGATATGCACCATGGAAAGAGCAGCGTCACCAAAGATGTCTTGAAAGAGTGTCCTTCTCCTCGGCTCCTGTGAGCTGGTGACAAGCCCACGAGCGACGGAGCGCTCCGCTACAACATCATCGCCACAGAAAATGACGTCCCAATTATCCGTGATTCCGACCAGGTGGAACGATGACGTCTCCTTGGCTTTGGAAGGCGACTGAGGGTACCAGATAATGTTCCGCAGCGTGAATGGGAGTGTGTACGTCTTATGAGGGCTGCTTGACGATGGACTAAAGATCGACACAGTGCTACTCAGAGTTTTAGAGCAAAAGATTGCAAGGTGTTCATCTCTAGGATGAGAGACGACGGCAGTGATCGGGTGAGCGACCGGGTGATGCCATTGAACTACACGGGTCAGCGTCATTAAGCTGGCGTCAAACAGGGAAGCTTACCTCTTTGTGTCACTAGGTCCCACAGCACCACGTCAGTGCGCCCCGCAACGGCAAGAAACCGACCCTCACGTCCCAGAAAATGTACCAAACGTACTGGGCCGCGAAGTTCCGATGTGGTGAAAGCTCGGATGAGGGCATTAGAAGGTGGGTCGTAAATGGCCACGTAAGCACCAAATGCGGCAGCCAAGAGAGAGCCGTCGGGAGACCAGGAGACTGACCAGGGAATCTCCTGCTTAAAACTCAAGCTCGAACGGGCTACCCAGAACACTGTACAAAAATTTCGTCGATTTTGTTTTTGTTATTCGGTAGATGATGAGACTCACCCTCTGAAGTGCCTGCCTTTTTGTCCACCACAGACCGCGTTCTCCAGCTTTTCACATTTCCATCTTCTCCGGAAGTCACGAGGAGAGTGCGTCCGAATGGCTCGTGGGGAGAAAACGCGATCGACGTCACTTTCGCCGAGCCATGTGGTCGGTCTATGCGCGTGTTGAGGGTCCACAGTCCCGACAGCCTCTCCCATTGCCACACTTTTAGGAACACCTCTCCGCGGAACGACTCATCGCCTTCACGTGAGTCGATGGTGGCCAACCACTCCCCTGAAGGAGAAACGATGGCTCGCTCGACGCGCGAAGGCTCGAGCATCTTTTCATCCCTCCGCGAGACGCGGTTAGAGGGAGATACCTCTAGTTCCGAAAACAGTTTTGATGATGAAGGTGAATACGTTTGTAATGAGGATGGATGGGAAGATGGGAGAATGAGCGTAGATGAGAGTGAGTGTACGGCCAGTGGTGTTGGTGCGGATGTCGATGGTCTACTATGTGATATTGCAGGATCTGACATATGAAAAGAGTGATCAACAACGTTGTTCAGAACATTCCCAAGAACAACTCGCCTAATTTAATGCCAGAATAAGAGCGCGAAATTTTCAACATTGCAGCGCTGATGAAGACAAAACTCGCATCCGCCAGACACAGCAGATACTCCTCTTCCCCACTCTGTGTCCGTGAGACCGTCACACTGTGTATCGGGCCACCCACCCGAGGGACGAACTCCCGTTTTCCTGAATGAATTTGCCATATCACAAGGACAGCCTCCTCTCCACCGCTCAGCAGGTAAGCTCCGTTGGGAGTAAACTCGAGTGCCGAGACAGCGTGCGCATGCCAGTGAAGAGTCGTCGTCGGCGCGCGTTTCTCCACGCCTGCTTTTGGGGTCGCAGCATTCTCATGTAGACAATACCACAGTCGTATGTTTCCCTTCTCGTCTCCCGTCGCGAAATATTCCTCCGTGGGGTGGAAAGCGAGGCATGTGAGTGCCTCCGGAGAGACATACTTGATGAAACCGGCTTTGAGGTTGGCCGTCGAGGCTACATACGCCTTGTGACCGCCGATAGCGACGAGCCATGAGCCGCCAGCGGAGATTGCAAGGCCGCGCGTAGTGCGCGTCTTGCCCACGAGCATACTCTCTGATGGCGCTTGAATAGGGAGCTTAAGAGTGGCAGACGACGGTTTTAACGATACGCGTAGAACGACGCCGTTATCATCGCCCTCTGAGACATCACAAAAATCAGCGTTAGGTGCATCAGAAGGCCGAACGACGAAAAGAGAATACCCTTTGCCTTTCCATTCTTCTTTCCCGATCTTGTCACCGCAACAAACAAGAAATCCTTCCACTGCTCATGAGCAGCCATGTGACGTATTGGATATCCCACGTCGATGGTGTGCAGCAAAACTCCATCCAAGATGTCCCATACTCTGATACGGCCATCGAGGGCGCCTGTAATAAGCTGGTACGCGTTGTGCGGATTCAAGATGGCGGACGTTATAGCGTCCGAGTAGGTTCCAGTATCTCGTCTCGCAGATAGTGTTGATACAACGAGCCCAGTATTTGTTGAGTATATCTTCACGCTGGCGCCGACGATGGAGAAAAAATAACTAGATGGTACAAACGGTCACGGGAACCGGAAAGAAGATAGCGTCGTAAGGACGCACCTCCCGTCCTTGGTAAAAAGTGCAGGGTGCTTATTCGTAGGTAATTCCGTGATGGCAATCCATGGCCATGATTGAGGTTGTACTGCACTGACGGATGTGCTTGCCTGAGCATGTCCCTTTTCCCCTACCGGAACTTGTTGGTCTTTTGGCTTTGGTCTACGATGTCTCCGCGCTTTAGCCGTTTTCTGGGAGGGTTGAGGGTCGTGTGGCCATTGAGACGTCATTGGGCTCGGAGCCATGGCCAAGGACCAAGGAGGACAAGTAAAGCTCCGTCAGGTCGGATTATATGCCGCCAAGGCAAAACGGGTGAAAAGGCGAAAAAAAATGTTTAACTACAAACTAGGCAACTCTTTCCGAATTAAGCACTAGATATACAGTACACGCTCAGCTACAGCTATCAACACCATCAGCCTCTTTGAACCCAGTAAAACCTCTCATCACACGACACGGAACGTCAAAATCTTCCTCTCGAGCACGAGCGCGTGCGTCCAGGATTGCCTTGCGTATTCGCTCTTCCTCTAATAATTCGGCCTTGTGCAAAGGGTCACGCTTGGGGAGAGAGAACCCAAGCTCGGTCATTGAGTACCAGATAGATATTCGCGCACGCATATCCCTGTACCTTATTGTGTAAACGACGCAACAGAAGAAGGAACGACTACTCACGATTCGAACCGTTCGAAAAGTTCGTCGAATATCAGACGCGCTTCCTTGTCCTGTAACGCTCTACTCTCCCAGCCCAACTCAACCAAGGCATGTCTCCGCGACCGTTGGAGCATGGTTAACTCCTCCCACATGGCTTCGCGACATCCAAGTACAACCATGAAGGAGTGATAAAGATTCATAGCGCGTGTGCGCTCCCCCAACTTGCTCAACTTATCTACAGGGATAATCGATTCAGCGGGCAGTGCATTGTCAAGAGTGGTCGTTTCGCTGGACGTGATCCAAGAGACCACACGTGTGACCGAAGACTGAGGAGTATGTGTTCGGCGTCCATTGCTTTTGGATGCTTCGTGACTAGCGATACGAGCTACACCTGGTGGCCGTGATCTGGTGTCATCGGTGGTGGACGATGAGGGCGAGTTGGAATAATCTAGAGAAGAAAGGGAGACGGATGATGAGGAACGACTTGTTCGCGTAAGAGACGATGGACGGGTATCAGGATACGACGGGACGTCGGGTATACTGGATACTGGATCAAAGTTGCCAAAGTACTGCGTGGTTGGCCTCGCGGACTCGGAGAGTGGAGGAAGCGGTGCTAGAAACGGCACGGAGAAATTGAGAGATGGTGCACTGAGGCATCGGGAAAAGAAGGGTGTGAAATATCCCAGAACGACGACTGCCGCCAGCAAACAGTTAGTCAATTCTCCCAACCTTGAAGACTAGAACAAACCAGTCGGCTTCAAATTTATAAACCTGCTTTCGAACACCGACTTAAACAAGTACTCTAGAAGGACGTGTTCATGAAGAGATTTGCCAAGTGGCGTTGCAGGCGGAGAGGGCAACACAAGAGTAGACGAGTCATTGGAACCTGGGCGAGTGCTAGCAGCATTACTGGACGGGCTGCTTGCTCTGAGCGGCTCGGTGAACCATCGCGGAAGTACAGGAAATATGATATCTGTTTATGGGGGATATAGGTAAGAAGTATTGAACACATATAGCAGCATTCGAACCTTCTTCTAGGACTTGGACAAATCCATCAGGCTGCATTACCCTGCGTACTTCCTGGTACCCTCGTGAGCACGTGCAAATTTATATGAATCAAGCAGAGTACTTCAAAGAGGGAGGTCCACTGTGAGGAATACATGAGTATGGGCAGACGAAAGGTTGAAGCGACTTGCCTTGTGCTCCGGTACGCCTTTGGAAATGTGCGTGATATTGACAAGATCGAAAGTGTCATCCTCAAAGGGTAATTTGTTTGATAGGCTAACGTACTCGCGGTGAAACAGAATAACGCGATTACGGAAACCCGACTGACCAATTTCCATGTTCCCAAGTTATTCTACGAGCGACGTGCGATTCGAGATGATTGAGGGGGAATTGTACGTTTACAAGATCAAAGCCAACAAATGTGGCATCTGGCCACTTGCGCGCGGCATCGATGGTCCACATACCGACCTACGCGAAGGTTCAGGATGACTTGAAGAGAACAAGACAAGGAATGACGTACACCGCAACCGAGATCCAAAACACGCCGTGGTGGGTCATTTGAAGTGGCTATCATGGTCGGTCGGCCATCGAAAAGGCTTCTCCACAGGTAATGATCTATGGCATCACTGGCAGGGAGGGCTCAGATAGTTGCCCTGAGAATGGATTGAGCCAGGGATCAGTTGCGTTACCTGTCAAGGACGTCTCTGTCATAAGAGATTGGGTATGGTGCCTTTCCCGGTGGGTGCTTGTGGTGTTTGCGGCCATGTTTTTCGACGAATTGGCAATCTTTACGACGAGGATCGGTGAGGGGAACGGTGGGACGGATGCTCATGGGGGTGAAAGGCAAGGATAGTAGATGATATCAGTGGGTGGCTTGAGGAGGGTGGAGATATGGCATAAGGGAGGAGAGGAAGGCGAAAGCGAAGAAGAGAGGATGTTTAGTTTTACGTGACGGTGATGGAAAGGGCACTCGGAGATCACATCATAAGGACTGACATCATCCAAAAGCCACAATTTCGTCTTATCTAATATCTACATCACTAGATTTGTCTCGCGGACTATGTAGGACCGTCTAGTACTTCCTCGGAGGCATTCAGTTGCAACCTCGTTTAGTATGAATACTCTGGCAAGTAGTACTGTAGTACAAGTACAGAACAGACCATTTCATTTTCACCAAAGAGCCCCTCCCAATTCAACAATCAATAATATCTTACAGCTTTTTTGCCACTAATACTTGCTACTAACCCAACTGGAAACATTTAATCATTACTAGCACGATCTTCAATTATTTTGTCAATCTTCTTCTTGAATGTGTCCCCAGGTTGTTTTGGTGGGCGTTTAAGGAATTCCTAAATTATAGAAATCATCAACCTTGATAAGTGTCAATGGAATCATGGCTACCCTAAGGGGATAACTCCCTCGACTACCACCAAATTTCAGAACAATCTTCCGGAAACGGTGTCCAAGTTTAGGATTGAGAGGGTCATCCTTAAAGATTGCCCAATATATGTCATCTGCCAAAGCTTCAGCATAAATAGACCTATTCATCTTCTATTAAACAATGATAGAAGAATGTATTAGGGCTTTGACACTCACGCATAACAGCCAACATCAAGTCCAATGACAAGATCTTTGAATGAACCCTGGCCTGCAACACCCTTTCCACCTTTAAGCAGTGAAATTTGCTCTTGCAGGTCATTCCAAAGAGCTGTTGTATCTTGTTTATCTATGGTAAAATGTTTATGCTAACTTAAAACTTTGAAAAATGCTCTTACCAGTCTTACCACAGGCCTGATGAGTATGCACTTGAAGATCAAATGAAGCCAAGAAAACCTGATGCAGGTAATCAAGACCAATGTTGACATAGCGACTTGAAGTGTTTGCATATGAGCATAGTATACACAGAAACAAGTAATAATGTTGCAAGCACACCTCTTGACAATCTTTTCAATCAACTCAGTTGACAGTGCCTCATTTGTTTTGTAGTGCCTTGATATTTTTGTCAAGACTTTTGGTTCCCAGCACCTATCAAGCACATCATAAAGTCAGTATATATAGCTGTGTACTGGTGGTTACCATGAATTGGAGGCATACCAATTCTCCACTAATTGCAATGGTACCTTCTTGAAGTCAGTCTTGTCTTTTGTCCCATGGTAGCATGAGAACTGTGTATGGCTCAACAAATTATAGAAGATGTGGGCCATTTTATGAAAGAACCAGATGACTTCACTGTGAAGCATTAAGGCTGGGCAGTCAGAAGTAGGCTTAGCAAGGTTTGCAGTCATTGCAACCACAGGATATGCACGTTTGCCATCTGAAAGCAGGTAGCCAGGGCATAGGAGCTGATTAACTACATTTGAGTCATAGACATGTTTGGATGCTGATTGAATGAGAAGCTTAGCAGATGTGTATGTGGAAAGAAAGCATAGACACAAGGTGACACACCACGTTGAAAGAGGTCAAGGTAGCAGTATCCCACAAAGCCCAATTCATCTTTAGCATCTGTATTCCAGACTGCAAACAATTGCACATCTGGATGCCAAGCCTGTGAACCTTTGACCTCATGAAATGATACACCAAAAAAATTCTGGAAAATCTCGAGGGTTGCTGAAATGACTGTAGATGCTGGAAAATATTCCTTTATGTAGTCATGATCAAGCCTCAAGTGGGGGGATTTCTTGAGATACAGGTGCTTGTAGTATTGATAATCCCATATATAGAGTTCACCATTAAAAGGCTCTCCTCTAGCCTTAAGTTCATCAGCTTTGAGTTGGAGGAGAGTTTCATGCTCCTGTACACCTAAAGGATGCAGCATTTGCTTTAGGTCAGCCAAAAACTATACACACTGGTTAGCACCTTTACAATATTGCAATGTATTAAGCAGACCTTCTTAACCTCATCTCCACTTCTGGCTCTTGTCCATTTTATCCTATAGTCAACCCAGGACTTATACCCCATCCCAGTAGCAAGGCTATAGCGCAGCTCAAGTGCATGGTCAAGGAGTGGGGCATTCAATTCCAAATGAGCACCATAACTTTCATATGCTTGCTAACGTGTCTCTGCATTTTGTGCATACTTGAGCTGTAAACACATAAGACATACATCATCATCTGCATCTCAAACATACCAGAGGTAACAGTGATTTATATGTCACATCATACAGCTCTTTGTCATCTTCTGTATGCTTTGCATAATTGGAGATCACATCTTGAGGAACCCCTTCAAGCTCTTTGAGGGTGAAACTAATAAAAGCCTGGGGCCAATAGTAAGGAATGCTAATTCTTCAGATGACTTACTATTTATAACTTACATTCTCATTGTCAAAATTTTTCTGTTTAATGTTTAGTCAATGAGAT
>QLPA01007654.1:0-10637 GCA_003313945.1 Lactifluus pinguis | reverse complement strand
TGGAAATTGTGGATATGTGACTGTGAAATAGAAATGCACCAACTGTCCCACAGTGGATATATTGCCACAGACAAATCAGCAGGCTCATCATATTGGATATGACTGGGACAATGTTAGGTCATCACCCTTGAGATCTGAACAAGAAGATCCTACTTTTATGGAAGACACATCTCCACCATTATATCCTGCACAGACTTTGACATCCCTCCATGGAGTGTTTGGGCCTGATGGATTCATGTGACAGTCTACACTGAATGCTCTAAGACAACAAGATGGCACAGCCATATACTGTACCTATGATCATGCTTCCCTTCCAATGCCAGACAGATTCCTCAACTGCCCACTTATCAGTTGCAACCCTTCATCTGATTGGCATGATTCAAGACACATGAATCCATCAGGCCCAAACACTCCATGGAGGGATGTCAAAGTCTGTGCAGGATATAATGGTGGAGATGTGTCTTCCATAAAAGTAGGATCTTCTTGTTCAGATCTCAAGGGCAATGACCTAACATTGTCCTGGTCATATCCAATATGACAAATGCAGGTTCAAATAGGCAGTAAAAACGACTCAAGTTGCAACATATATGATACTACTTAGATACAACACTGATATTGAGGCTGGAAAAGAATCCGCAAAGTCCTAATGCTGGCCATCTGGCCGTGATTGATGTGATCCTGAGCAATGTTGAGCACCGAAATTGCCGTTTATTCGCTTCGAAGCCATGGCGAAGTAAGATGGCGCATGGTCAATTACTAGCCCAGAATTAGCGGGCTCATCTGCAACAGGTGGGAAATGTGGAGACATTTTGCTGGACATCTTCCCTAAGTTCCCTAACATACATGACGATGCCACGGACACCTTCGAAATCATCAATACCCAGGCGTTGTACAAGTTCACCACCCAGCAGACGGCAACAAAGGATGGGAGCACAAACTGCGAGCGGAAACGGAATGACCAGTTGGAACGTGGCCATATGCACGCAAGGGTTCGTCAGCATTTCTAGTAATCTCTGGAGCGGGCATTTAATACTGTCCCGGGTTCTTGCCAGTGAGAAGGATGTTTCTTTAGGTAGCAAAGTGTTAGGAAGCTCCCTAACATATCCTATATTGGGAGCCACTCGGATGTTACCAAACCTATTACATTACATCATCTAGTTGGACTTCATCGCCGTGGAATGCCGCCTCTGCCACGCCCACGCAGCGCTCGTTGCGCAGCACCGGGTGGCGCTCTAGGGCCAGGATTGGACTACAGCCATTCATAGGAATGATAAGCCACCGAAATCATTCACTGCGTGAAAGTCAACTCACCTGCTCGCTCTGGGGATTCCTGACGGTCTCATCCACGGAAACGATGAGGCATGCGGCCTCCACCGCACTACTGATCGCGTTGGTCTTGATCAGACTGGGCTCCCAAACGAATGCCTCCATATTATCTCGAACGCCCTCGGGTCCATCGACATCAACACCAACCCATTTCTCGCCACGTGCGTGCTTCATGCGAAGCTTGTTCAAGATGTCAGTCGAGTCGAGGCCTGCATTGTCGCAGATCTGCCGAGGTATAATTTCGAGTGCTTTCGCGAACGCGATTTGCACGAGTTGAAGCTTGCCCGGAATAGATAACGCGTGCTTCCGTATATAAGCAGAAAGGTCCATCTGGACAGGAGTCAATGAAGGTCTCTCGGCGAGCATCAGCAAACACGTACTTCGATCGCGCCACCACCGGCGACAACCTCCCCATTTTTCACTGCGCGCTTCACCACCATCACAGCATCATGGAGACTCCGCTCAACTTCCTCTATGAACTGTTCAGCACCTCCACGGAGGATCATGGTGCACGTTTTTGCTTTAGGGCACTCTTCAAACACGTTGTATCGCTCGCCACCGATTTGTCGCTCCTCGAACTTGCCGCAGGTTCCGAGGTGCTCACGGCCCATATCCGAAGTCGTAGACTGTATCGAGCCTCCAACAGCTTGCACGACCCTTCGAAGGTCTGCAGCTGAAACACGCCCAGCGCAAAAGATGTCCCGGTCGGCGAACCACTGGGTGGCCAGATCTCCGATGGGAAGCTTGCTCAGAACGACCTTGGCGCCCGTTTTTTCGATTTCTTGCAGCTTGCGGTAGATGATTTCCCACTCGGCATCGACGATCGCCTGATAATCGGCGACGGCATCCACACGGACTTCGGCGTTGTCCTTTTCTGCTTTTAGTTCGAGCTCCACATTGAGCGAAAGAATAAGAGGGTTGGCGAAAGACTTGGGTTGTTGTTCTGCGCCAGCATAAGTGAACGTCTTTTTGAACGAAACACCGCGGATAAGAAGCGAGTCTTGCATGCCGCCTCCCGGAATCTTCTTTACACCAATGAGGGACTCGTCCAGGTCGTCTTGATCGAGGGAGAGCACCGCATCCACAACCATTTTTGAGAAGAACGGTTTCTCTGAATGAATAAGCTTTGACGACATGGACGTGGATGCGCATTTGAGTAGGAGGGAGTGGAAATTTCTGGACAGCGCTTCAGAGTAGATCCAAGACCCAACATGAAATGGGCTTACTCAGGGTCTGAACGATCGACTGTTATTTGTATCTCTTCAATGTGATCGATGCACTGAACAGAGAGAGATTTAGCGAAAACAACTAGAAAAAAAAGGGAGCACGCACAAGCTGGGCGGCTTGACGGAATCCCTTCATGATGATATGCGGGCTAACGTCCTCCTCAATATACCCTTTAACCTCCTTCAGCAGTTGTGCGGCGAGAAGGACGACGCTCGTAGTGCCATCGCCAACCTCCGCATCCTGAGCTCTAGCAATATCGACAAGCGTCCTTGCCGCCGGGTGTATGATGTCGAGAAGCTTCAGAATAGTGGCACCATCGTTGGTGATTTGTGCTTCTCCCCGATCATTCACTATGAGCTTGTCCATTCCCCTGGGTCCCAGTGTGCTTGCCAGCGTCTCGGAGATGGCTAGACATGCTGAGATGTTAGACAAAAGTTGACCCTTTCCTTGAGATGTATCCGTTCCCTCTTTGAGGAGGACAACAGTGGGTTGCTGCAGGATATAAGTGAAAGGAGGCTTAGTTGTCGAAAAAGACCTGACGACTCACGATGGGTAATGGTCGTTGCATCTTTCCTTTGACCAAACTCAAGTCGCGCTCCAAAAAGAAAAGATCGGCTTATGTCATCCGTGTACTACTAGAACATACTATCTACGAACCATGTGCGCGCTTTATTTCCTCTATTTTCATCTCCACTGACCGCCTATTTCGCAAGAGGCAGTATTCGCCAAACCTATTACGACTCTGCCACATCTGACCTGGCAGCCAGAATGCCCGCGTAAGTCGAGACGAGTGGCGGACATCGAGGAAGGGGAGACAGGTTACTCGCTCCCATGTTTTTTCATCGAGAACGTAGCGAGGCTCGTGCTTCGACTCGATAGGGTCATGGGCAAAGTCGAGATCGACGATATAGTCGCAAGTCGACACCTGAACCTGTATGGACGTCATCTGAGGGTGCATTTTAACTTTTAGAAGGATCAAAGGCATACATAATGCATCGGTTCTTCCTTGTTTAGGTCATTCAAGCCTACTGGAACATGCCGTGTCCCGAGGACGCTTGACCGAATTCCATCGTGCGTCTCACGAAAGTGTGCAGGGAGCATGCCATCGAATTCGCTCTTGATCCAATCAACCCGTATCCCATCTGGGACTAGGTAGTGGCCTGGAAAGCGGTGCCATTCTTTTCCATAGCAGATTCGCAGTCCAAATTCTTTGATCGGTGACAAGTCCATGCGATGCTCATTCTCCCTACTTTCCTCCCGCTTTTGTCTATATTCTTCAAGCAGCTCTGGTGGAGGAAGAGGGGTTTCGAGCAAGCCAGTCACGTTGAGAAGCCTCGGGACTTCGTCCTTTTCAAATCGATAGGTAATGGTCATAGGAGTATGGTAGTACTTCCACAGCGCAAGGATGCGAGCAAGAGATATAAAGGTGGTGAGGAGAACAATTGTCAGCGTTGACCAACGAAAGAGGTTGCTCTGTGATGCCTAAAAACAAGGGTTAGGAAGGGTGCATCATGCGAATCACCAAAACACACCCTATATGGCGACTTTGTTATTTTGATGTAAGCGACCTCCATCCAGCCACGTAACAGGTATGTCATGACGGCTGCATTGAAGCATACAAGTGGATATGCGGGGTACATGAATCGCTCCTCCTTGTGTGGCTGAATACTCAAAATGCCAATCCAAACGTACATCGGAAGGAGACGCAGCGCCAGAAGTCGAAACGGTGAGCTCTGCTCTGCAGACGGGACGGCGTTTCCCATGCGCCGACGGTCAATCTTATACGTGATCGCTAGCGATGGTAGAGATAGCAGAGCCATAGGGAGAAGGATGTTGAAATTGAGAGAGAGGTTGAAGAGGTAGTAGTACCAGGGCTCTGTACCGTACAGACCGGGTCCACGGGCTGCATCAGGGAAAACGTTATACTTCACAATGTTCCAAAACACCGCAGCGACCTTTCCGTAGTAGTAAGAATCGATTGCGATTATGGGTATCTGTGTACCTCTCAGTGAAAGCAAAATACGACGGAGGTTATGTACTGACGGGGATGAGCGCTGCGACGGCGCCGCAAAGAATCAATCTTATTCCGCGATTGAGTTGCCATTCATATTTTTCTTTGGCTGAGACTTGATCCGCGCCAAACGCGAACAGCTCTTCAAACACGAATGGAATGGCCAAGGCAAGAGCAAAGGGCCAGCCAAGAACTGCACCAACAGTGAAATATAGGACAGCCGCAAGCGTTCGCTGGCTATCCTGGATGCTGGGAGGAACAAACGCGTGCGATAGCGCAAGCATTGTCGTATACATGGCAAATGACGAGGGAAGGAAGGCTGAGAACGCGTCAGACCGCAGAAAGGGGGGATCCAGGGTACAGAGCGGATGCCAGGTGACCTACCTGTAGTTGCATTCCACATGCCAGCATTAGCGGCCAACATGAATAACATGTAGCGAGCGACGCGGTTATTGATTTTGAGTCGGACCGTGTCGTACAGCTTGGCTTCACAGATGGTGCTTATAGTGCCCAGCACGGCGCGCACGAAGAAAAACGCGGGCCTCTGTGCGATAAACGCTGTGAACGCTTTTCAGAATGGAACCTATTTTGACGCGAACTTACTTTTCCCGTCTCGTGAAGTACCCAGAAGAGGACCTTGGATGGGAGGAGCCACAGGAGGGTGTACGCCCAGCTCCGAATCGCAAAATGCGGCGACGTTTCCCACGTCTGGAAGCCATATCCTTTATACATGTAGTGAAGAGGTTCCCAATAGTTGAATACTTTGATAAACTGGTCAGCGGGGGGGGGGCAGTCACCAAGAGCGTGGGGATGGACAGACCTTCGTCACAATCTTGGAGGTTCGAATACATTGCTGCCGTCACTCGGAAAATCAGCAGTATCCTAACCGCTACGGAGAATCTGGGGACCCAAGGGGGGCGTGCGGCCCTGGACTACACGCCTCAGAATGCGGGGACGAACAGTGCGATTCTGTGGGTGTACGCACCTGCGGAGTTGGTCCTGGAGGATGCCAGTATGTCTTGCTGCAACTGGCTTTGGTGCATACTCATTCTTGTCCTTTTCAATCGGTCGACGGAAACGGAGGGTTTGAATATTCGACATAGGGTAACGTCGTAACTACCCGTGTGTCTCATTTGACGCCCGATTCATGTCTCTTTCCCGAATCGGCCCGAAACTCGTCTAGAGCGTGAAAAATGCATGAAATTGGTGATATAATGTGCCATCAAAAAAGTATGAAATGAAACAAAGCGTGAGTCTGGAAAAGTTCGAGACGGAACGATCAGAACTGAAATGAACAAGGTATCCTAAAGGTAGTTCGAGAACAACTGCGTTCGTTGGTAAACCATACGAATGACAAATGTCGGACGCATAGGCACATAAAGATAGTGCACAAATGTGAAAGGTCCAATTAGAGCGAGTAAGAAAACCGTCATTAAACGGAAAGGTCCAGATATCTGTACAACTGATCGTCTAGTCCGTGAAGCCATTGTCTATTCAACTATGTCCGCCGTTGGGATTGGGCGGTGCAGCGCCCGCGGGTAAATTGGCGTAGATAGATGGAGAACGCGAATACCTGTTCTGCTGGAGCGTCTGCGACGTACGGCGTGTCGTAGGACGGGAAACACGACGAACACCATCGGGACCAGGGACAGGTCCATTATCTGATAGGCTGATACCACGAACTCGGGGTTGACCACCAGATGGGGAGGGTGTCGAGGGACCGACATCATGTTCTACATTATAGGGTTCGTTCTGGAACGGGTTCGTGGATTCTCCGGGGAATGGGGTCGGTGCTATGACTTGACGGACCGCCGCATAGCCATTAGGTGTGCGCCCGGCTTGATTGTCATAGTAGCCACGACTTGGGGACGCGTGGCGCGGGGAAGCCATGCCTGACGGAGTGGTGTGGGGCTGGGGCTCTTCAACCGGCTGCTCAGCCGCAACAGAGGAGCGGCTGGGGAGAAGACGGTGGTAAGAGGAAGAATGATCCGAATACACATCTTCGCTAGATCGGGCAACGGAAGTTGACGAAGCGCCGTTCGTCGCCGGACGACTCAGGGCAAGCGGTGCGGGAAGCAAGAGCAATTGGTTACTATCGTGGCGTTGACGAGAACCACCTGCATTCGCGAAAGACTCCATGGTGCTCGTTTCGAACCCTTGTGAGTAAGAGAGACCAGTGTCAGTGTTGGACACAGAAGACTGTCTGTTCTTACGGTCAGCAAATCGCAATGGGAATCGACGGCCAAGCGAGCTCTTACCGTCTAGGGGAGTTGAACTTGGGGTCGTAGTAAGTCGAATCCCTTGATTGTGCGCCACTCTTCCATCGTCTCTCACGTTCAAATTCAGCCCAACGCTTCATTACGATGTTAGTCGAGTCAAACTCGCCCTCCTTGTCGCCATGGTTTCCACCTTTATCCCCAGAAACCCGCCGTGTCTGACCCCATGAAAAGTCGTCGAAATGCCAGTACGCGTATGCTGGAAGAATACCGTTCCAGACTGGAAGTGAGAGGAGGTAGACAAGCATCCAGCCCACATACGAAACCTTGCGAGTGGTAATAACAATAAGTAATCCGGGAAGACCTAGAATGACAGCCAAGAGAAGCAGGGGAATTGTCGTATTCGTGTGTCCGGGGATGATGGAGCTAATGATGAGGTACAATGTGAAGGAAATGGCAGCGGGGAGAACAAGAGTACCAGCCAGTTCCATAGCGACAACAAACTGCATCGAGAAGCAGAATGTCCCACAGAGATCACGAACGAGGACCAGCTCAGCGAGGTTGTGTACGGTGGAGTTGATCCAACGGCGACGCTGGGAAAGAAGAACTCTAAAGGTATCTGGCACGACGGTCTTGCAGACTGCAGAAGGCAAGAAAAGGTTCTTGCGCTTCGGGAAAGTCTTGAGCATGAGTGTAGTCAAGTACCGATCTTCACCGAGAAGTAGTAGGTTCTTCTTGTGTAAGGTATCCACCACGTTCTCCGAGTAATGTTCAACAATATCTGGGTTGGCAAGAATGGGAACCCAATATCCAGAAGCTCCTTTTGGCGCCTTGATGCGATACATGCTAAAGCAACCTGGCAAGCATGTTACACCACCGAACATTGACTCAAACGCCTTGGTCATGTGGTGCGAAACGTAGTACTCAAAGACTGAGAAGCAATAAGAATCAAAACACAACTTTTAGAGGTGATGTGGAACCAACCTTGAATCATGGTAACCCAAGTTTCGCCCTTGTTGGCAATCTTGGTTTCGCCACACAGCCCCATGATTTCCTCGTCTTGAACCATGCACGATACCATCCGGGTGACTGAGTCCGGGAATACCTTCGTATCGGCATCGACGCAGAGAACCAATTCATAGCGATCCGGGCTCACTCCAGTTACCCGCCAAAGCGAATTGAAAAATTCGTACTCGAATGTGGTCATCCGTTCGTCGAACATGACCTTTTGAAGGAAAGCCATGAGAACGATTTGTGAGTCGCGTTTTCCACGGTTGCCAGGCTTAGGATCTGACGCTTCAAGTGGATTACCCGTCTTTGCAACCAAAACCATTGGGACGCGCTGCTGCTTTGACATCTCGACGGTGGCATCGTCGTAATCATAGAAGCCTGCATAGACTTTTGCCATATTATGCCGCTTGTGGCCATCCGCAATGGCGACATAGGAATGAGCTTCGACGTCTTCAGGTTCAATGACAAACTCTTTCATCATGGACAGACAAATTTCCGGGGTCGTCTTGTCGTTCCCGGCGCCTTTGACCATGCCATCCGCGATGACTAAGATGAGTTTGTGGCTGTTGGGATAATCGGTGGTCGCAAGAGAGTCAAGAGTCGTGCGTAGCCCCTCTACCGACTCGGAATAGGCGGTTACAAGACAAATCGTGTGAACGAGTGGGAAACCGAATGGCTCGAAGTCCGGAGCAGGCTGAGGAACGACGTTATTGAGAGGGAAAGGGCATATGGCATCTGTGAACCCGCGGGGATCGTTGAGGGAGGTAGAACTTCTCGACTCGTGACCGTCTTGAGGACCAAGCTTGCTGCCTCTCGCTGAGGCGGAGGGGGAACCATAGACACTCGCCACACTACGCTTGTAAGGAGGAGCTTCGACGATACCATATGCGGTGGTTGGTCGAGTGCCAAGACCTTTCATGACATTGTCCGAGGGTGTGAAGCGCGATTGACGGGGTAAAAAGTGGCCTTTCTTCTCTTTCTTATGCGGTGTATATCCATTCTTCGAGACGTTAGGTCGATACTGGCTTGGAGCGGGACGGTAGATATCATTCGTCCAGTTCTCGATCTCAGCCATCCGTTGCATACGTTGTTCATACGTTTCATGCTTGGACACCCCAAGTTTGTTGGCGAAAAACCAAGCGAACATGACAGCCATTACAAAACGAATGGCAACGACGCCGACGATGAAAATCAGCGAGATGTAAAGGACGATGTCCGATGCGACACAGCCGATGCTGTTCGTGTCAATGAAGCCAACACCAATGATGTTCTGCAAGCAGTGACCGAGCGTCTGTTGCTTTGTGCGTTCCAAGTACATGGAAATGTCTCGGCCATTGAAGGACCCGTTAGAAGCCATGAACTGATTGAAAATCGCAGGATATTTGACCTCTCCGGTACTGAGCCAGTTGAGTAGGTTGAAATCCAAGACAGTCCTGCAAGTAACCCTTGGTAACAATGACTTGTGGAAAAGTTGAACAAACGCACGACTCGAAAACGGCAAGGTTCCGCTTAGGGTCCTTGACATCACCCCAGGTATAATAGACTTGTCCCATGGGACTCAGCTTTGCAAACTCCGACCGTGCCTGGGAATTGACGTGACAATTTGTGCTCCTCTCATATCCTGTAAGATTGACCCCGGATGTACCATATTGATTGTAGATATTGCATGGGAAGTACCAGTCCAATTGGCCATTTGACCCGGTAATGCTCGAGTTTGAGGCTTTAGTGATAATCCCCGAGCAAGGGCCGTTGGTGTTCTGAAACATGAACGAAATGTCATTGCCGGCAGCATGCCAGTTTCCTTCGAAGAGGGGGTTGCTATGGCCATCGAAATTTCCGACCTTGGGATGATTGAAGTGGGAAAAGTCGTAGTCATAGCCGTGAATAATGACGGAAGCCGTTTCAATAGAGCCAGCATGGTATCGGTTTGGTGGCTTTCCACAAACGACTTGGGTAAAACCAAATGTCAAAAAGCCGACACCGGCCATCAGAAGCGCGATTATACTAATCAATCCCATTTTCTCTCGCCACGCGCGCTGTTGCTCGGGGCTGCGGATGCCTAAACGTGGGAGCGTTTCAGCTCGAGTAATTAAAGCCAAACGACGCGCTCACCGCATGACCGGAGTAAAAACGGTGGCACACAAACTGTGAGGAGGTAGCAATACGTCACCCAACCGTCATGGGGCCCTGGAATATTTCCTAAGCAACCTCGACGGCGCTCTGGCGGCTCGCTTGCGTCCGCCGGGGACTGGCGCTTCTTTCGAAGAGTAGTGCCACGCCTGAACAGCGCGAGTCCTGACTCGTGAACGTCCTGCTCACGGCCCAAGAGGGACCGACCACGGCGGAGGGCACCAAGGTGGGGGACGTTGCCGGTCGCTAAAAGAAGGGAGGATTTATAATGAATATAAGGACGAATGGATAGAAAACACACTAGACGGTTGAACTAGGTTTGCATTGGTATCTTCGAGCATTGCGGCGTGAGTGCGGTAGTGCCAATGTCGATGACCAGGTTCGATCTTCTCCCTATCGGGCCGAACAAGGCTTTTCTTTCTGCCTACGAGTGAGGCATCCGCTGCCGCGTGACCCGATTCGGGGTCCGGGCTTGTCGGTGACAGGACATTCTGGTAAGCAGAGTGTTGTCGCACTCGACCAGGTTGATCGAGGAGAGCTCGTCGGTCACCTCTTTCTGTAGCCTGAAAAGAAACTATGGCTTGGCCAGAGTCACGAAGTTGAGAGGTAGTGGGCGTAGGTGGACTATTAGGGGAGTCAGGATGGTCGATGTAGGAAGGGGGAGAATTTTGGGGTAGAGGCTGTTGAGAATACTGAGAATGAGACGGTCTAGAAGC
>QLPA01007640.1:0-19688 GCA_003313945.1 Lactifluus pinguis | reverse complement strand
GATGAAGCTTCCATGAGGGTTGACGCAATGACAGAAGGCTGTTCTATCACGTGTAGTGAAGTAGAGTCCTACCGCATGGACAAGACCGGAATAATGATGAATGATGAAAACGTCGTCATTGAGGCAGTAGTAATAGAGACTAGGAGGATACATTATATATGCGATGCTCTAACAAAATTGTCTCGTAATGCTGGCAAGATGCAAACATAATTAGAAGTGTGCTGTGTCCGCGCAAGAACATGGGTATCGTACGCGGTTGCAGACGAACTACTACCAATGCGAATGAGGTGACCCGGGATTCCCGGCTGGTGTTAATGTCTAATGTATCAGCAAACGGATGCGCGCTCAAAGGGGATGGGGAAATGTAATAGTGGCGAATGATGGGGCGCGCGAGGCATGTGAGAGACATGAACAATGACAGGACGGGAGATAATAAGATAGGGTCGTAAGGTCATGCCAGACAGACGGACGAGACAAAAACATGTGAATCATGAGAGCAGCGCAAAGTCCAATGGAAGACCAGTGAGTAGAAAACGAAACATAATAACGGCCGTGGTCAGACGGGGTGAAGGAAACATATTCTATGTCCGATGGCCGATCCGCATAAACGGAACAAATACGAGGAGAGCGAAGAGAGAAGAGGAGCATGATTGAGAATTCGCGACGGACGACGGACGACGGGGAAAGCCCGATTGATGATTGGAGTGATGTTCACCACCATGCATGACTATTATTGCCTCCATTACCGGAGTAGCTGCCGCCATAGCCGCCATAGTGGGGAGCGCCACCACTGTGACTGCTTGATCGTCCGCCGTATCCACCACCGCCAGACTGGCGATAGTCACGGGTGGAGCCGCCACGTCGGATACCGCCTCCACGAGTACCCCGGCCGCGGTATCCTCCGCCACCGAAGCCTGATTCGTGGGCAACGGAATCTAACCAAGGAGGGATTTCTTGGTTTGCTTCGCGGAGCAACTCAAGGAGGTCGCGAACGATATTTTTGTTGCCTCGGTTGAAGAAGGCTGTTGATATCCCCGTATTGCCAGCACGGCCGGTGCGGCCAATGCGGTGGACGTAATCGTCAATATCACTGGGTAAATCATAGTTAATGACATGTGTGACATTCGGAATATCGAGTCCACGTGCGGCAACGGCCGTGGCGACCAGAATTGGTGTATGACCCTGGCGGAACGTTTGAAGCGCCGTCTCTCGCTCGCGTTGCGTGCGGTCTCCATGAATCGACGTGGCGTGAAAGTGATTACCAAGAAGGAAGTCGGACAACATGTCTGCCATTCGCTTCGTCTCCACAAAAACTAACGTCAAACCGGTCTTATTTGAAGCAAGAAGATCGAGAAGTACTGAACGCTTGTCGTTGTCCTCGACGTATTCAATCTTCTGAGTAATGTTCTCGGAAGTGGAACCAACCCGGCCAACAGATAAGAAGATGTAGTCCTTCAGGAAATCCTTGGCAAGCATCTGAATGTCCCGGGGAAAGGTGGCGGAGAACATGAGTGTCTGACGGTCATGAACGCCCGGCATGTCTTCTTCCTGGACGATCCTTCGGATCTGGGGTTCGAAACCCATATCAAGCATGCGATCCGCCTCGTCTAAAACCAGGTAGCGGATATTAGCTAGGCTGATGCGGCCACGCTCAATAAGGTCAACGAGGCGACCGGGGGTAGCACTGAGCAGGTCACAACCGCGCTCAATCATACGAAGCTGGGTATTGATGTCAGCACCACCATAAACGACAGCTGGGCGGACCCAAGAGCGGTAGGCGAACTTGCGCGCCTCGTCATGGATTTGATTGACGAGTTCACGAGTAGGGGCGAGAATGAGAGCGGTGGGATAGGCTTTGCGTGTCCGTGAGTAGGAAGGTCCGTTCATCGCAACTGGAGGAGCGTGTGGACCATTGGAAAAGGACGCAGAGAGGATGGGGAACAAAAAGCCCGCAGTTTTGCCAGAGCCAGTCTGCACAAATTTTAAAACTAGAATGCGCTAAATATCTCAATGGAACAAACCTGAGCACATGCCATCAAATCTCGTCCGGCGGCAACAATGGGAATGGAGTACTTTTGAACAGGAGTGGGTGTACTATAGCGAGCGTAACCAATGTTCTCCAAAAGGACAGGGTCTAGGGGAGGGCTAGTGAAGGCGGTGACAGGGTCGGGAACCCCGGCACCAGTCGCCTCGACAGGGATATCATCGTACTTTTCGAAATTGATGCCAGTGTGTTGCTTGGAAGGATCCTCGGCGTCACCAAAGAGCTCCTTCTCGAGACGCATATTGCGAGATCCGACAACGTGTTGATCGTCCCTCCAAACGCCGTAGCCATATGACTCGCGCGGACTGGAATCGTGCCTGGGACCCCCACCACCAAAGCCACTATGCGGTCGTTCAGCCCAGTTTTCGTTGCGACGGCTTCCTCCAAAAGCGGACGCCTGTCCATTTGTAGGTCTATCTCCATAACTTCCTCTTCCGCTGTAACCACCACGAGGGAAAGGAGAAGAGGTCCGGGAGTCGTTCCAGCCGCTCCTAAAAATCTGGTATGAGAATGGAAAGAGAATAAAGGAGGGGAAAGGGGACATACCCGTCGATGCTAGAAGGGGAGGAAGCAGCCCGCTGCGATGATCTTAAATGTGGAGGTACATAAGCAGATTTTGTGCCATTTATACCAAGAGACGCTACGAGGTCTCGAATGAGAAGAGAGGCAAAGTGATAAATTAGTCACTCACCGAAAGACGATTCGAGGCCAGTAGTACCGTTTACAATTCCATTTGACATATTAAAAGGAAAAGATTTTTTTTTGGTGTTCAGTGTTTGTGAAAGTGAAGGGAGATGCGTTCTATAAGCCTCTGATGATGGCTGAGAAAGAGAGGTGAAAAGGCCCGTGTCAGAAAACAAATCTCTCCCAAAAAAATTCCCGTGAGAGTTTATTAGTCAACTATCACACACTCCTACATATCCGGCCCGTTATTCCCGTCTAGCTTACCGTCAACGTGTTTCTAGCTAGCAGCAGCAGCGTCACAGTCATGGCAGCAACGCCTTCACAACCTCAGCAACCAATGCAAGCACAGATACAACAGCAATTACTACCGCGTCCAGACCCTGTCATGCAGGCAGTCATCGAGGCAGACTTCCATTCCATCGATCTTACTCTCGATTCCACCAACGTGTCTGTGATCTGTGCCCCGCACTCTCGCGAAAAGTGTGACGAGTGCGACACAGACTATACCCACCTTAACCGTCTATCAAAAGTCCTCTCTGCCAACCCTACTCTTCTTTGTCCACCCCCGCCCAATGTCGTCAACCAGAAATTATCTCAAATCGTCAACAAGACAAAGGAAGAGGGAAACGTCCGTCTTTCTTCTTTCCGCTTCATCTCTATCTTTTCTTTTTCTGACCGTCTCCGCAAATAGGCACTCTTTCGAACGCACCAATGGGAAAAGGCCATTGGTCGCTATAATCAAGCTATAGGCTTCGCGACCCAGCGCGCACCTTGGGAGGCCCAACAGCTCTTGCGCGAGGAACTCTCGACCGTCCTCTCGAATCGTTCTGCAGCCTATCTCGAGAACGGAGACCTCGTTTCCGCACTTACAGACGCCGAGGCGGTCATCCAACTCAAAAAGGCCTGGTCCAAAGGTCATTTTCGCAAGGCCAAGGCGCTCATCGCGCTTGGTCGAATGTCACAGGCGAAGGAGGCCGTCCAGTACGGATTGCAGTTTGATCCTGGCAACTCGGTAGGTGGTGTCCTTCTATTACAATATAGATGGTCCTGATGCTGTTGCCACAGGAAATGGTCAGCGTGCTTCGTGACATAGAGCTCGTCTTGCGTAGCTACGCAAACCAACCTCGCCCTGACACTACGTCGAGCACGACAGAAAACGCGTCATGATATACCTTTTCTGCCATACCCATATCCCATCATTACTTTACCTTCACTCGACCGCATTAATGGCACGTCAATGGATTCTATTGGCCTGTTTGGGTAATCATTATATGTACTCTTTCGTTCTTTACATCGGTGTATCACCCCTGAACGCCCTTCCAGCCGAACATGCGTTGATAACACACACGCCTTCAGATTTTTTTTCGTGGTGAAGAGAAGTCAAATACAGGGGAGCCCAGTGATACAGAAATTGCAAGACATCGTAAAGTCATACACTATCAAGGTGACACTTATTCACCTACATATCACAACACGCGACACGAGTCGCGGACCCTTGCAGAGAATTGCATGAAAGATCCGTATTAGTGTATCCCATGAAATCCTCCTAGGCATTGTCCCTCGCCTGATATGGGTCAATGAATTGGAACGATGATTCAACACATTCCTGCGGTTCACGGAAAACACGCATGACAATATGCCCCGGGACCTCCCCACGTGCCTTCCATAGACGCAACTGTAAGTTCATGCGTTTCTTTTCCGACTCGGATACGGTACTGCGAGGAGACACCGTACTGTGGGTTATCGTAGGGGGCGTGGTGGCCTGCATCAACTTGTCATCGCTCAACGGCTCCGAGAATAGCACATCCGTGAAGCGTTTCTGCGGCGGGTTCGGTGAGGACGATGGGGAAGTCCCCTGGGGAAAGAAGTAGTCCTCCGTTGACGTGTGTTCAAACATTGTATGAGACGACGAAGGTGACTGTGGGAGTTGAGTGGTTGAGGACCTGGGCGACCATAGCGATCCCCGCGACACCAGGGAACTAAATGAAGCCCTCTTGATTCCGCTTCCAGCTCGACAACCGGTGGGATCTCCAACACCCCCTCCGCCATCCTCGTACGAGTTCACGTCACGAATGAAGATGCCAAGAATCTTTTCGGGGTGGTCGTGCGCAACACTGGCGTATAACTCGAGGTCTTGCTCGCCCGAGTCTCCGATAAGAATAAAGCGTGACTTGGGGAACGACGTCAGGACTTCGAGGACGCCATCACGTTTCCGGTCCGCGGCTGGTGAAAGCAGACCACTGAACAGTGTCCGTGTTCCATAGGATCGCAAGCGAACGGAGCCAGTGGGCAACTGGGCCAGTTGGAAGAAGTCGCTTATAACGGGAAGGAGTTCGAAAGGACCATTTGACTAGGTGGGACAGACGTGAACCGAGTATTCGGACAGGTGATCAAACCCAAACTCACCACATAGTGAAATCGTACGCCACGGCGCCACATCTCAGTATACCACTCTCCCATCCCAGGTATCAGGTTTTCGTGTAGATCCCTAACGAATACGTTCTGGAATACTGCCCGTGCGCCGCAGTGAACACCTGACAGTTTAACGGTATCGTCGATATCCGAAATGACACGGATTGGAGAATACGTGAGAGGAATAAGGTCTATTGTTACGGTCGTGGAGTCCAAGGGTAGAGCGGGTGCCACGCGCCCGGTTGGCGTCTGAACGGTGTTGAGAGATGGAGATGCTGAGAGTGGTATAAGCTCTGCCATAACTGAAAAGTCATGTTCATGCTTCGGGTCAACGAATGCTATCGGAGCGCCCTTTGGGTGAGTACAGAGGGATTCCCAGGAGATAAGAAAGCGCAGTTTAAATGCGCCATTCACATCAGTGATAACCTCTTGCGTGGCCAGGGGTTGCTCGAGAAGCGACCACTCTCTTGAGCCAGGGGGTTCGGACGCATGTTCATGGTGGGGGCGTACGGAAACCTGTACGGTGCGATTTGGAAGTGCACCGGCCCAGAAAGGGTGTAACCGGGACTCGAGATTTGCGTGCCAGCGTTGAATACTCAACCCATCTTTGATACGGCATGTGGTCTTCCGTAGCGGTCGGAACTGTTCACGGGAAAAAGTAGCAGCAAAGGGGGAAATAGGTGGTCTGGATGTAGATCCGCTTGATGGTGTGGTAGATAATTGACCGAAATCCTTGGCTAATTCTTCTCGTAAATCGTGTAACGCGTGCCTTTCGGCCTCGTCGATAATTTCATCGGGTCTAGGTGGAAGCACTACGTCTGCCAGTGGGGAAAGGTCGTCGATTGATTCGGACAAAGCGTCGCCCTCATTTGGAAGGCAGTCCCCGGAGTCATAAGCCGTTGGCAGTTTCGGCAGGGAGGCGAAAACTGACCAAATAGTCAGTTGAGAAGAAAAAAAAAACAGGAACGAATGAACGAACGTTTGGCCAGCCTTAAAAGCGTGCGTTGGGAACGTGATAATGCGTTGGGAGCCTTGTGTTTGACAACATATCCGGAAACGAAGACTTCGACGTCGTATGGTGTACCTACGGACCATGCCACGAGTCAGTTACCCTTTGACCACGAAACGATCAGACCACACACCTGCATGTTCTGATGGGTCCGCTGGCAACTCCGCGCGGTATCTTCTAGAAGCCCAACCTGGAAGCACGACGACTTTTTCTGCACCGGCCACAGCATCTGATTCACTATGGGATCTCTTTGAAAACCTGGGGCTCGTAAACTGAGTCCTGCTCTGTTTCCTTGAATCGGCATTGAGAGATCTAGTGTCCGCAGTGGGTAGAGTCTCGCGGTTCCAGGGATGGGGACCGTGCGCTATATAGTCCTTGATCGGAGCGAGGCGCGAAGCCGCGAGCGACCTGAATGAGAATCCGCGCATGTCTTGGGCCATAGGATAGTATTGGAGTCCTGGACGACGAGGCTTTGAGGTCACAGGATATTGGATGAGGTGTCGTCTAGTCAGTTGGTTGCGAAGTGGATTTTGACAACGGTTGCGTAGCCTTGATTCTCGGTGAGATGAAGCAAATTAGGGCCACGATTACCGAGACATGTATAGATCACCGGCCAACGCCTTATTATAGGATGGTTATGTGGGCGCCTTTGTTGTTACCCCGTGGTCTGGAGGGGAATGCCTCATGGAAGCCTCAACTAGCAGGCTCCGACGGTCAGTTGGTACTCGAACGATCATCACTTCACAGCATCGTCATCCACCTTATCCCCTTCTGTACAGTAGGGACATACAAACGGGAAATTGTATAATGATAGTAGTAAAACACAATAAAAATATTTACAGTACAACAAAGGCGAAAATATTGCTACAAATATCTCCGTTCAACAATTCATGAGCTATCGGAATCGCCGCCTGATGATGGAAGGTCCCAGTCCAGGACAGAACCTCCTGTATCTTCGGCCAATGCGAGGGAGATCCTAGCGCTTGAAAACCAAATATCCGAAAGTGTCGGTGACGGCAACGAAGGGGATTCAGTGGATAAGGCGACCGTTTCACACACGCCACGTTTTCCTGTTCCCACTGGTGCTACAACCGCGAAGCGTGTCTGAACTCGAGGACGGACCGCACGTTGGGGCGTGGGGGAAATGGCCGGCTCCTCCTCTTCTAGAATAGCGGGTAAGGGGTTGTCTGCAACGATATCAACAGCGTTCGGAACTGGGGATAACTTGAGTCTCCGATTGTCCTCAGAATTCACCAGCAACCTCGGGCGGAGAATATCCTCCTCTACGTCGTCCCCGTAGATGTGCGCAGCTTCCGCCACTTTGCACCTCAGCGTCATTGCCTCGGGGTGGTGCGACCGGCTATGCACTGAGACCGGTGTGAATTGGTGGACGAACGTTTTGTCGTGATCGGTGGCCGAGGGAGAATCGTCATCGGAAGGAAGTCGTGGCTGGGAAAGTTCTTCAAAATCCATAACAAGTGTGTCGATAGAACCTTCGTCAGATACCGAGTCGGTATCGTTGACGTCGTGAATGTCGTTCCGTAAACGAGGAGCATTTGGTAAACTGGATAGCGTGCGGACATATTGTTCGAGTTTCTGACGCAATTGACGGATTGCGTGCTCTGCATTGTCCGATCGCCCCTGTGCCGCAAGTAGTTCGTCCTCCAATGCATACATCCTCTCGGTCGCCATACCTAATGCCTCCCGCAGATCTCCATTCTCTGCATCCGCGGTCCGGGTTCGGTGACGTGCTGCAGAGGCTTCCGTCTCGAGTTGGATAATCCGATTCGTCGACGCGACGGCATTTTGTCGAGCACTTTCGAGCTCGAGGCGCAGTTCTAAAATCTCGATATCCGCGGCCGCGAGCCTTTCCCGGGCGTCATCGAACGCGGCTTCCTGCTGTTGATTCCAGGTCTCGGAGGCCGCAAAGTCCTTAACCCTTTCTTGCAGGTCCTGGATGAAGTCATCCTTGCAGCGCATGACAGCGTTGTGAGATTCCTCGAGATCGTCATTGAAGGCGCGCGACGCCTCCAGAAGTGTACGGAAAAGGATAGCTTGTGCCTCAAGGCTATCGATCTCAGACCGATACTTGTCGACAATCGCTTCTAAAGCTTTGATCGTTTGCTGATCTTCCCTTGCAGCATCTTCTAGAGACGCCACGCGGGACTGTGCCTGGGCCAAGGAGGCTTTTGAGTCCTGTACAAGACGCCGCTCTTCATCGGTAGCGATCCGGAGCTCCTCGTTAAGGCGACGTCCGTGCTCCACGTCAACCTCCAGATCCCGGATGCGTTGCTGGTCCCGCTGGGAAGCGGCCCGTAGTTGTGATACGAGGGATTCCATATCCACACCATCATGCAGGTTACGGCTCTGAGCCTGGTTCGCCTCCGCATGTTCGTCGGAAATATGCTGGATACCGATTTCGACCTTGGCCGGCTGTGCAGATAAAGGACCAGGTTTATTGGGTTGCTCCAACGATTCTGAAATCCGCGCCATAGCTTCCAGATCGACGGCAACCCGCGCCAGAGCATCCAGAACGTCATCATGAGAAACTCCTAACTGCTCCACGTCACTCGCGAATGCTCGCGGCGATTCCTCGAGTTTGGCTATTCGAGCTAGGTGTCGAAGATTCTCCTGCTGTGCTTCTGCGAGTTGCACTCTCAGCGTCTCCGACTCGCTCTTAACGTCCTCCAACTCCCGGCGTTGAGCAACAGATCCCGCACGCACGTCGCGTAGCTTGATGCGCAGCTGCTCTATCTTGCGTTCCTGCAATTGATAGGCACGTGCGTCTGCGTGGGCGTTGGCACGAGCGTTGGTTAATCGACGCTGGGTTGCATCGAGCTGAGACTTGAGAGACTCGTTATGGTCGTGAAGGGTGGTTACTTGCTGGTCACGAGCACGGAGGACAACATTAAATTCGCGGGATGGACGCATATGGACTCGCCGCGGACGGGGAGACATGGCTGATCCTGATCCTGAAGAACCCAGGTCGTTGGAAGACAGTGTCGGGAAGTAGTCACGTATACCGAAGACTACGTAGAATATGAGGCTGCTTAGGGGTACTGGGTGAGTGAATGCTTGTTCCATGGTCAGAGCTCGTGAAATTACCCAGCACGATTATATATCAACACTCACAAAAAAGTCCGAGCCCAAGGGTTTGCAAAGTGAAGAAAACAAACAAAAGGGGGCTAAGGAGCGTGTCGAAGGGTAAGATGAGACGCCCTGTGGAGGAGAGCTGGTGATATATGATCGATTGCTCGATGCCTCATGGTCAACGCAAGGCATCCACGATATTGACACGTGAAGTTTGGTGGGATACCGTAGAAGGTCCATATGCTGTGAAGTAAGTCACGATGGTGGGAAGCTACCAAGTTGGGAGTAGACTATTGGAATGACCAACAGCAATTTCACCAAACTGAGATCGGGAGGGATGCACGACTTTTTTGAAATATCGACTTTTCAAGTAATAAACGAGACTCGGGGCTAAAACGGTGCTGACAACTTTGACGGTAAAAAGCAAAGTCGAGTGATATATTCCTTCTACACGGAAGCAAGTCGAACAACAATTCCATTCCATTCATACTTTTTCCTCCTGGAACGAAGCTTTCGTAGGAGATTTCCAATGAGTACTAACGCGTCAAAGCAGAATGCCCAAAGCCGAGGGAAGCCTCTTCGTGGTCTCCCGACGGATTCACCTCAAGTCCGCTTGTCAAAATCGATATCCTGGATTCTGCGCCATGGAGCGAAATCGGAAGGCATATACATGCGTCCGGATGGTTATGTTCGCATCACTGATCTGGTATGCTCATCATTCCGAGAACGAGTAGTGGAATGTTTGATAATAGTTTGCAAAGCTAGCTTCATCAAGACTGTCTTCCTACACCCTCAATCTCGCAGCTTTGCAGCGCATAGTAGAGAACGATAACAAAAACAGGTTCAACCTACTCAAAGGGCCAGACGACGCTTCCCCGATGGACGGCGAAATCTGGTGGATACGAGCGAATCAAGGCCACTCGATGAAGGTAATACGTGCACGGCGGGGCTGAGATCACGGCTGATCGCCTCACCGCAGACCGTCAACCTGGACCTGAAACCGATTCTTTCTGCTGCAGATATCCCCATGGCGGTGCACGGGACGAACAGGAAAGCATGGGAATCCATATGTTCGTTCCGGAGCAAGACGGTCCTGACGAGATTTTGCTAAACATTTTGTGATGCAGCTACTCGAGGACTTTCAAAAATGAAACGGAATCATATACATCTGGCCCAGGGCATTCCAGGCGATGGTGTCATAAGTGGTTCGTTCATCCCTTGGTGCTCCAATTTCAACTCTGAACTTTCCTTAGGCATGCGCAGTTCATCACAAGTCCTAATCTATATCGACGTACAGAAGGCTCTCGACGCAGGAATTATTTTCTTTCTCTCAGAGAACGGCGTTGTCCTTACTGAGGGTGATGAGCGTGGCTTTCTTTCCCCTGAGTATTTCTTGCGAGTGGAGGACCGTCAGGGTGGCACCATTCCAGGTTGGCCTATTTCTTCCTCACACAGCCAACCTACCACAATAGATGGGTCAAGTTAGACTCCGCAGTAATCAAGAATGTAGTGCAATGATTGTTTCCTAGCAGTTCTATTAGCATTGAAGTATGTGATTGGAAGGTTGATAGTCTGAGGGTATTATGTACAAGTAGTTTCCATCCTAGTCCGAAGAGTCATTCATCAACCAACCGTGACGTTCGTGTGTCATTATCGTATTACTAGTCTCTCGCCGGGCAGAACGACGGTCGAAATTTTGGGATGCTTCCATAATCCTGCATGAGATTAGAACAGTACTCAGTTATCACAATGCCGAACGCTCACTCAACACTGGAACCACACCTTTGGCTCTGCCCTGTTAGCAGCGACAGTGTTTCGTTGTTGGACTCAAGATGTCGATCGACAGATGCATCATGCCTGACCAACCGCCCGCGTGGCCTTGGCTCTGGCGTAGGAGGATCAAAGTATGCTTCTTGCCTCGCTGCGTCGCTTGAACCTCGTAAACTCCATATAATCCGGCTCGGGGACACTCGACTCGCTTGTGATGTCACTGGGATAGGCGGCTGATGCGCAGATGATGCCGGAGTGTCGGTAGTGATGGAGATCTCAGTATCATCTACGTCGATTGGGTCGCTCTTGCTACGACCGTCTGGTTTTCTCTGAGAACTCTTTGTCGTAGATATTGGCTTCGACTGGAGTGCTGGTGGTTCCGTCTTGGAAAGGTGCAGCCGTATCTGTTCTGGAGAGCTTGATCGAGGGTCTAGCTCAGCCTGAATAGGAGATGATTGGGGCGGGGATAAATGTGGCGAGGAGTGTTTCAACTTGAGGTTCGAAGGTACAGCCCTGGCACTCTTGCGAGCACTCACGACCCTATTCCCACAGAAGACGTTGTCATCCAGTCCGCTCTCTGAGTCGGTGCGCGATCTAGCTTTCTTTCGCTTCATCTTGCGTTGCGCTATGGTAGTTTCTTCGACCTCCGTCGTGGTGGCACTGTCGAGCTTCTTCGGACGCTTTGTGCCCTTGTACTTGCTCGAGTGCTCGTCCTCAGAGCCTCCAGAACGTCGTAAGGTCTCCAGTAGCTCCTCATCTTCGAGCTCACGGCGCCGCGCCCGTGCACGCTCAAGTACTATATCCTCTCCTACTTCTGCACCAGGGCCCTCGCTGGTATCCGGAAACATAGCTACCCCATACCCGGCACTTTCGCGCATCGTCTGCGCAGCTTGAGTCCGGTCTTGTCCCATGTCTTCCATGATTAGCGCGAGAGCGGCTTCAGGGACAAGAATGCGCTGTATGAACTCCTGTGGTGTAAGAGGTACGATAGACTGGGCATCGAAGGAGGACGGAGGAAATATATTGTAGAGGGTCTGATGCAGGATCATCGAGCCGAGTTCACCATAACTGAAACTAACATCAGTCTTTGATCATTATTAAAAACTAGTGCGCACTCACTAGCCTGGTTGCGTCTTCTGAAAACTCTCGAACTGGCCTTTCACGCCCGAAACAGCACGAGACCCTACTTTGCGTACATCCTTTATCACTGTTGTCCAATATATGCTTCCGTCCCTTGCGTTTCCTTCATCTCGGACCAGTTTCGCCAGGCGATCACTTAGTTTCTCAACGCGCTCCCTGACTCTCCCAAAATTAATGTCTGTCGGCCAACCTTTAGCTATGGCCTCTGGAATCTGATGCGCCTCGAATCTATGGCGTTTGCATGACGCAACGTATACACTCATCAGGGCTTTGAGCCCGCGGGGGTTAGTTAGGCGTGGGTCCGGATACGCCTTACACCTAGCAGCTTCAAGCAGGGAACGATAAAGCGGCGACGGGTTACGTGGAAGTTTCTCGTCACAGAAGGGGCATAACGTCGACGGATCCACTAATTCCCCCAGTAGAACTGAAGAACAGTCAGCATCCGGGCGATCCATACGATAAGATGTTGCTGACGAGAATCATCCAGGACTTCCTCCAAATCACCAATAATGAGCGGGTCGTTTCTCCCATTGTCTAGGTATGTCTGTTGAACGGAGGTAGTTTTTCTGCGAGGAGTAAAATCAGGCTCCATTTGGTTTGCCGCCATAGGGAATGGCCGAAGCTGCGGCCTTCGGTTTGACGACTCGTCATCAAGGTCTTTGTCAGAAGCTGCGTCTAGTACGCTCATGCTCCTCGTCCCTCGAACTGCGGGTGCAGAAGTCGGTGACAGTCGAGAAACAGGCGACGACAAGGGAGAAGAGACAGGATAACGAGATTTGTGGTTCTTGTGGGGCATCGTCTTTTCGGTGGGACGAGGACGTAAAGTGACACGACCAGTAGCACCTTCAAGTGGAGCCTTTTCTTTTACCCCATCATGTTCTTGATCTGTGGAGTCAGAGATGGATAAAGGCACTAGGAAAGGAAATTTTTCCGGTAAACGACGACTAGATTGCCTTGCACGGGGTGTCGCCTCGCTGGAATCACTCGAGTCCGAAGATCGACCTCTAGACCGGCAGGTAGGCAGGTCATTGGTATCCAATCTACGTGAAGAGGCAGGGTAAAGGGAATTAGATGGTCCATGTGTACCTGTGCATTCTGTGCGGCTCCGGGTGGTGTCGGGATGTGGTGACTTCTGATCGCCACCTCGCAAAGGCGACAGAGTGAGCCCTGGAAATTTTTGAATTTCTCGGCGTCTGATCGACGGATGTGCAGAGCCATCCAGTGAATCCTCGTCAGACGATTGTCCGGAAAGTCTTTTGTTCTCATTATTGTGGAGCCTGGATATGACGCCGTATGACTTTGTCTGCTTCGGCGTCTTCTTTGAGGCATTGGACGCCTTGCTTCGAGAAGTTGACGAGCTTCCTTCTCTTGGGATTGGATTTCTTGACGTTATGGAGTTTGGCGGCTTTCGTTTCGGGGTGTAACTGGGGTGGTAATCCGATTCTTGGCACTGGACAATGGAATTATCAGGTTGCTTCTTCTTTGACCTGTGCCTACTCTTGCTTGGAATTGAATCTTCAACGTCGTCGGACATAGATCCAGAGGAGAGGAAGTCCAACTCGTCGTCAGAGGATTCAGCTATCTTCCTAGCTAGCTCCCTTCGCTTCGCGCCGAGCCTACTGTTGCTGGCATCGCTTTTGGTGGTCACAAATGTTGTGCTTCCTAAGTCATCCCAGAGCTTTCCCGAGCCCACCTTTGCGCTGGGAGGAACCAAGGGGTCAACTGGAAGCATATTCAACCTCCAACTAACACCAGCCGTTCAGTACGAGAAGACCCAGATCAGGGAAAGGCTGATGGAAGAAATCCAATTTTATGCGTAGCGAATGTAGCGACGGCAGGTAGATAGCCGCTCGGCCAAGCGCAGGCTTTAAGGATTCTGGGTGGAGTTGAATGCGGAACTTTTCGTGAGAGACAGTAAGTAAGTAGGATATAACAACATACACAGAAAGTGAATTCAAGGCGCACCCAATTGAGTCGTGCACAGCGTGGAACACAAGTCCACGGTGAGAGAGGACTGAGAGTACCCTGGGCTACGGTCTCCAAGTCGATTCTGGAGTTGCAGATGTGATGCAGGGCCTGAAGACACGTTTGGAGCTACTATAGTTTTGAACACACAAATCTACTGATGAGTGGCATATATGTGCGCTGTGCGCCGAATGAGGTGACGCGAACGAAAGGAGAGTACCGTCTCGCGCGAGAGCGCGTTTGCCACGCGTTACCACGTGACCATTCAGGTTAGGCACGATGGATTGGACTTCGGCCGATGGTCCATGGTCCTTCATTGGTCCGACACAGCAATACGTCATATACTAAGGAACCCTGTTGCCACAGAATCAATAAGTGGCGCGTCTTATCATGGTCTCGTCAACGAGGAAGCCTCACAATAGCAACACAAAACAGACTTACCACTGTTAGTTAGGACAAGCCAGCTTTTGCTATGGCGAAGCGGTCCAACCAAACTGGCAGGCAATACACACCGCGTGATAACTCTCAAAGACTGCATCAGAAAGTTTGTAAGGCACGCACTCTCGTTATCGGCTGTGCTGTGAATAACATGACAATATCATACCCTCGGAGGATTCGGGCGAATTCTCGGAAGTTTAGGACACTTTGCTGCATGTGTTAGCATTGATTGTAACTGAGTCCGTGTGATTGGCTACCTGATCCGGGCCGGAGCAGGTCGGGGCGGGGCGGAGCGTCCAATAAAAAAGACGAGGTGTCTCCAACCTTCACCTCAGACCCCCACTAAACATCCGCATCGTCAACGATGCTCAACTTTGTTTCCCGTTCGTCCCAGACATGGCGCTCTATCCGGCGCCTTGCAAAGGGCATGGCTAGTGTCTCAGAAAGAATTGGCGACACAAAAGTTCCTATGTCTCTTCTTGAGACTGGCGCATATATCAACTACCAACGAATCGAAGACAACCTAGCTATTGTCCGCGACAGGTACTTTTCTCGTTTATCCCTTAATCGTCTTTATACAACTGCGCGTTAGACTTAAACGTCCTCTCACTTTGTCGGAGAAAATTCTTTATGGCCATCTTGATGAACCTCACAGTCAAGACATTGTCCGGGGTGTTAGTTATCTCAAGCTTCGCCCAGACGTAAGCATTCGCCTTTACCATCACCTCGTTGGTCTAATCTATCATTGCATCGTAGCGAGTAGCCTGTCAGGACGCGACAGCGCAGGTTGGTTGCTTTACTCTTCTTATCACCTTTTCGTCCCTCCTACCCCTCGCCTTATCAATCGTCATGCGCTGCCCATTCTGAATGTAGCTGATGTCATTATTTGTAGATGGCTCTGTTGCAATTTATGTCTGCTGGAATGGACACTGCAGCGGTGCCAACCACCGTTCACTGTGACCATCTGATTGAAGCGCAAATTGGTGGTGTCAAGGATCTTGAGCGTGCCAAGCAAATCAACTCGGAAGTTTATGATTTTTTGGCCACCGCCACTGCGAAGGTTAGTAAGCCCCTGCATCGCCGCTCTTGGGGTTTGTTAATACTTCTGCCAGTATGGCCTTGGCTTCTGGAGACCTGGTTCCGGTATCATTCACCAAATTATTCTCGAGAACTACGCATTCCCCGGTGGTCTTATGATCGGCACCGATTCGCATACCCCTAACGCGGGCGGTCTGGGGATGATCGCGTGCGGTGTAGGTGGTGCAGATGCTGTTGACGTCATGGCGGGCATCCCTTGGGAACTCAAAGCCCCCAAGGTAATAGGCGTGAACCTCACTGGAAAGATCAGTGGTTGGACCACAGCGAAAGGTTGGTGTCGCCCAATCTTCCACGTCTGGCACTCTAACACCATTCGTAGATGTCATTCTCAAGGTTGCTGGAATTCTTACGGTCAAAGGTGGTACTGGTGCCATCGTCGAATACAAAGGTTCTGGTGTAGAAAGTTTATCCGCGACTGGTATGGCCACTATCTGCAATATGGGTGCAGAGATTGGTGCGACAACTTCTCTTTTCCCATTCAACCGACGAATGGAGGACTATCTGAATGCGACCAAGCGCCCTGATATTGCCAAATATGCTCAACGGTTTGCCCACAACTTGTGCGCAGATGAGGGCGCCGAGTATGATCAGGTCATCGATATTGTAAGGTTCTCCCCACGCACCCTACGTTGTTACTAACATATCTTTCGTGGTAGAATCTTTCGGAATTGGAGCCGCATATCAATGGGCCGTTCACACCAGATCTTGCGACCCCCATCTCCAAATTCAAGGACGAAGTTGTGAAGAATGGCTGGCCTACCGATTTGAAAGTTGCCCTCATCGGTTCTTGCACAAATTCTTCGTATGAGGATATGACTCGCTCTGCTTCAATTGCTAGGGAGGCTGCTGACCACGGGCTTGAGACTAAGAGTAAATTCACTATCACCCCTGGTTCAGAACAGGTTCGAGCTACAATACAACGCGATGGCGTGATCAATGCCTTCGAGCAAGTTGGCGGCCTTGTGCTCGCGAATGCATGTGGTCCTTGCATCGGACAATGGGACCGTCAGGATGTCAAGAAGGGCGAGGCCAACTCGAGTATGTATTGCTTTTTCTTCAGATCTAACGGTACTAATAATTTACAGTCATCACGTCGTACAATCGCAACTTTACGGGCCGTAATGATGCGAATCCTGCAACGCACGCCTTCGTGGCCTCTCCCGACATTGTCACAGCTTTTGCCTTCGCGGGTGACCTTCGCTTCAACCCATTGACTGACACACTTTCTGGCTCCGACGGTAAACCCTTCAAGTTCTCCGACCCATCTGGCAAGGAGCTCCCGCCACGCGGCTATGACCCTGGTCAAGACACCTATCAGGCACCCCCTGTGGACAGGGTCTCCGTCAATGTAGCTATTAGCCCCAGGAGTGACCGCCTGCAACAATTGCAGCCCTTCCAGCCGTGGGATGGCAAGACTCCTGAAGATCTCCCTATTCTAATCAAGGTCAAAGGCAAATGCACAACCGATCATATCTCGGCTGGTGGTCCCTGGCTCAAATACCGTGGCCATCTTGAAAATATCTCCCGTAAGTTATTTTCGTGGCATATTTCCCTTTGTCTTTACGAACAATGTTGCAGAAAATTGCCTGATTGGTGCGGTCAATGCCGAGAATGGTGAAGCAAACAAAGTCAAGAACCAGATCACAGGCGAGTTCGCTGGAGTCCCCCAGACTGCTAGCTACTACCGGGACAGGGGAATTAAATGGGTTGTCATCGGTGATCACAATTACGGCGAGGGCTCTTCCCGCGAGCACGCGGCGCTCGAACCGCGATTCCTGGGCGGCCTTGCTATCATCGTTCGCTCATTCGCGCGCATTCACGAGACAAACCTAAAGAAGCAGGGCATGCTCGCCCTCACCTTTGCCAATCCCGCAGATTACGATAAGATCCAGCCATCGGATAAGGTATCCATACTTGGACTGGAGAGCTTTGCTCCCGGTAAGAACTTGAAGTTGTTCGCCAAACATTCGGACGGGTCTACCGACGAGATAGCCCTCGCCCACTCATTCAATGAGGGTCAGATTGAGTGGTTCAAGGCCGGATCGGCGCTTAACCTGGTAAGAAATCCCCCTTTCTTCTCCTAGCGATGCATTTCGCTGACTGTTGTTCTTAGATGGCGGCAATGGCTAAAGCTAGCTGAACGGTTGACTCGAAATGCAGGGATTTATGAATCACAACATTGCTAAAGAACAAGTCCCACGCCGTTGACGTCCCACCTTGCCCGACATGGCTTCAGGAGTGTGGCCTGGTTGACGTTGAATTCCTTTTGTTTCATGACGCAGAATGATTTAATCTCATTTTTACCTTTGTCTTGAACTTGCTGCCGTGTTAATTGATTCAGCTTGCATAACACGACCGGCGGATGCTCAGTAGCCTAGGTTAAGATGCCTTATGATAACCTTCTACCGCAAGAAAGTATCTATGCCTGCAAGTACTGAAAAGGTTGTCCGTTCGTACTCTCATCTGAGATGTATTGAAAGGAATGAGTGACATGAAAATGGCACCGATAGATCACCACAACCGGAACTGCATCCCCTTCGTAAATATGTCGAACATCTCGGCCTAGCTTTTCGCATCGTCTTGTTCGTAGCCTTCCACCTGCATGTCGTTCAACCCAAGGTCCTCATTCTGTTCCCATGAGCGATCGTACAATTCGATCACCATGCTTGGGTCAGGGTCCGGCGCATACAAGTTCTGCAAGTATGAATTTGCGAGTGGGTCATCGAGAATGAGGGTGAAAGGACGTTCTGCGTTTTTCACCTAGGGCAACGCTCTGTCAGAAAGACGTCACGTAAAGAGATGACGTCATTACAGCTTTGAGATTTGCTAAGAATATTTCGAATTTGTTGCGTTCTTGAATGTCGGGCCCGTCTGGATTAACGCTGCCAACTGAATCTCCGGAGGCAAAGACTTTCTGAGAGAGCTCCTCATAGACCTGTTCTAGTATTCCTTCCAGCGTGGTGAATCGGCCTCCCAGAGTTCCGGCTTGAAGAACGAGGTCGATCTCCGGAATTGTGAGACCACAGGTCTCGCTCTAAGCAGTTTGCTCTGTCAGCAAAGAGTCGCAACCTCAGATAGCATGAAGATCGCGCACTTTAAGAATATCTCTGCTAAGATCCTCGCTATCTTCAATCCGGAGGGTGATGCGCTTCCCTTTTTCTGAGATTGCCCCGCCTGACTTTACCTCATTGTCCCTGTAACCACAAAGATCGCAGTTTGTTGACATGATGAGGACATCCTGCCGGATGTGTGAGACACGATGTACGGAGTCATAAAGAAAAATCGTACTTTGAAGTAAGGAATCACCACTTTCTTCATCATCGTGTTGAGCGGGTGACCGCAGCTGGAGCATACCCCCGGAAAGACATAGATTTCCTCGTTGTCATTCTTGTCATTCGTAGATGCAGCTGGTGCTGACTCGGTAAGATCCTCCTCCACGGCAGAATCATCAGCGATGAGTCCAAGGGCAACATTCTGCTCCTTTGTCCGTCGGTAGGTCCTGAGATTCCATTTTGGATCAGCCATAGAATCTACAAACTCGATGAACGAATTTCCAGCAGGATCGTCGAGCTTGAGTGTGAAGGGTGGCATGGGTGCTTCAGAATTGGCGGCGCTGGGAGTAGCGCTTCTTTCATCCTCATCGGGTATGATGACTTTCAACTTGTCAATCAGGGCTTGTATCTTAGTAAAAGTGTCCTCATCCTGGATGCGTCGTAAAGGTTGATCATAACTCAAATCGCGAATCACGTCTTGAATGATTCCTTCTACTGTTGTGAGCTGGCCTTTAGAGGCTGGGATAGTCAGCTCGTACTCGGGGATCGTAACAGTACACGTCTCGGACTTGACTATTTGGCGGTTCAGATCCTGTCTCGAGAGTATACGAGCAGTATATATTGTTCCTTCAGCTGATGGAAGCAAGCACAATCAGTGAGATACCTTGCATGCCGGGGGCTACTTACGCCGAATGACCCCAGCAGATTGGGTCTCGTTATTGGAAAAGCCACAATGTTCACAGCGGAAGGACATTAAAATGACTTC
>QLPA01007620.1:0-13221 GCA_003313945.1 Lactifluus pinguis | reverse complement strand
CTAAGAATAGATCAGAGACTATAACGAATTCAATGCACAGCAGTGCAGACCCACTTTGCTTACAAGATCGGCGGCGTCACCAGTCATGCATGGACTTTCAAACATGATAAGCTCGTCGCACATGACATGCTGAACGTAGTGACTTTGCCAGGAAGGGTCGTCAAACGGGACAGTATTGCTTTGAAACGCTCTCTGAGGGTTGCGTGAGGAATGACATAAGAGAGAAAATAACCGGTCTCACCCAATCACTCAACATTTCGTACAGAATAACGCCAAATGCCCAGAGATCCGCCTCGAAACTGTAATAGTTTCCGCATAGGACCTCAGGGGAACAGAATTCTGGCGTGCCCACACAACCTCGGGCATACGGCGCGGAGTCGGATTGAAACTCCCACGCGACACCAAAATCGCCAAGTACAATATGTCCATCCGTGTCGATAAAAATGTTCTCTGGCTTAATGTCTCGGTGGATTATGTTATTAGCGTGGGCGTCCTCGATGGCAAGAAGCTAAGCGACTGATTTAGGGCATCAAATTGTTGAGAACAACGTGGACATACGAGCTCCGCCATGTAAAAACGCACTGCCTCCACGTCGAGTGGCATCGAAGTCTGCAGCGTCTGGAGATCACCTCCAGGAAGATATTCCTACTTGATGTTAAGCTGAGCGATAGGGGTGACAAACAACGCACGTACGGTTACAAGATAGAAGTTCTCTGTGTCGTGAAAGCACGCGTGAAGTGGGAGAACAAAGTCGCTCCCATTCAGTCCTGAGAGAATAGCTTGCTCATTGGTGACCGTGCTGGACGGAACTTTTGCGCCACTCGCGGTGTATTTTTCGATGGATTTGAGAGCATACAAGTGCGATGTATGCCTCTCTCGCACGAGGTAAACAGTCGCATTTGCTCCTGCACCCAAAGTACGCAGAACGTCATAATCATCGAGACATGGGGTGGTGTTAGTGACAACAATTCGCTGAAAAACAAGAAACAGGATGAGAAAAAAGAGTCTTTAAACCAGACAGGGGTCTTGAAACGTACCTCTGTCTCTGTCGGGCGCGCCTTTGAGTGAAGAAGTGAATAAAATTTTGTATTTAGCATCAGGGTAGTAGTGGTTAATGAAAGAAGAAAAGAAGGGCACAATTCTTATAGACGAAGGAGGGACAGGGGCAGTCTGCTGAAAGTGCATTGAGTAGAATGTAATGAGGTCATCATGCATCTTTCATTCTTTATGGAGCAGAAGCAATGTTCGTTGCAGGTGTGAGATCACGTGCGCGATCACTGGACATCACATGCCGCAGATAAGATACTTATGTAATGCCACTAACAATGAAATCGATGACCTCCTCAGACACCCTCCATGGGTTTCGCAACGTTTTCTATGATGCCCTGAAAAGGTACCACGATAAGACGAAAAAAGACCTTTTTTCGCATCCACTCACTGCAGATCTACAAAACTGCAAATGTCCAGGCGATATTCTGGCCGTCTTTGACAAGAACTACAACATTCGAGGGTTCATTCAGTCTCACAAGGGCGACCAGACATCTGCACAGTGGCTCAACGCCACATTGACCGTCCTTGCTTCGTTTTCCGATGCAATTGGTTCTGGTTTTGGACTGGTAAGTCGTAAAATGCTTACTTGTGAATCGTCATCCCTCAAATGCTTGCTTTGCAGGTGTTCTCACCCGGGAAACTCATTTTCGCTGGAATTGGTATCCTTCTCATGGTTTGTATTGTCCTCTGTTCGTACTTACTTTTTCTGATACCAATGCCATGTCTATTAGACAGCCAGGGAAGTTGGTGCAAGTGATGATGCGCTCGCCGACATCTTTGGGCGAATAGAAAAGTTTTTCAAACGGCTTGAGATTTATACTCAAGTGCCACCGACTGGTGAAATGAAGGAATTGATCATACAAATAATGGTCGAGGTTCTCGAAATACTTGCTGTCACGACGAAGTGGATTAGGTGGAAATTCTCGAGTGAGTTAATTGGTTGTTGCAAACGATACAGCGGTTGACCGATCTACACTCAGAAAAATTCCTGAAGAAGCTAGTGGGAAGTGTAGATATAGAAAATGTGACGACGAAGCTGGACAAGCTAACTCAAGAGGAAGCTCTGATGGCACATACAAGATCTCTGGAGCTTCTACTGAGCGTCGAAAGCAAAGTAGACACAGTCATCGATGGTGAGCAATGCGTGTCCAGCTATTTTTCACCGTTCTCTTCAACATTTGTACTTTAGGTGGAAATCAAGCGAGAGTAGCGATACAACGGATCGAGAATGACCTAGGTGGTTCGAACCGTTCGTGACCTTTTAACTCAGGGTACTGGCCAGCAAGACTTAAAAAATAACAGGTGGCCAGTCACACAAGGACTTTCGAAAATGGCTATCCCCTCCAGACCCATCCATAAATTTTAACACCGCCCGCAAAGCTTATCACGAAGGAACAGCCGCGTGGTTCATTCAAGGGAGCACATTTAAGCGTTGGAAATCCGAAGGCTCCGAGTCCATGTTATGGATTCATGGAAAATGTATATATCCTCTTACAGCACCTTGGTTCTTGCTGAGGCCTCCCTCCTGTCTTGATAGCAGGCTCCGGTAAAAGCATACTCAGGTGAGTTTGTTGCCGAAATTGCTGTGTGCAATGAAATCTTATAGTTTTGACAAGCTCGACAATCATCGAAGATATACAAACTATCTGCGACGTTGGTGAATCATACCTAGTTTATTTCTTTTTCGACTTCAAGGATGTTGCGAAGCAGGATAACCGTGCTTTGCTTTCTTCCCTGCTCATCCAACTCTCTTCCCAATCTGATTCATGCTTCAAAATGCTCTTTGATATCTACTCAAAACACGAGAATGGCTCAAAACAACCCAATGAAGGCGCACTTTTACAATGTCTGAAAGACATGCTTATGAATTCTGGCCGTGTCCCGGTGTATCTTATCATCGACGCCATCGACGAATGCCCAAATACTTCAAAGGTGCCGGGTGCCCCACGCTCGCGTCGAGAAGTGTTGGAGACGGTGAAGGAACTCGTCGAGTTGCACCTTCCAACCTTGCGTGTTTGCATAACTAGTCGCCTTGAGGTTGACATCCGGAATTCTGTCGAATCATTGGCTCGTCTAACCATTTCTTTGCATGACCAAGACGGGCAGAAGGAAGACATCGCCACGTATGTCCGCTCCATCGTTTACTCGGGAGATGAACAGGTGATGAATAAATGGAGCGGGGAGCTTAAAGATCGGGTAATTGAGGAACTATCCAGCAAAGCGGACGGAATGTAAGCGTGTCACTTTAAGTTTATCATGCATCTCACATTTTCCTGGGTGCCCAGGTTTCGCTGGGTTGTGTGTCAGCTGGATGCACTGCGAGAATGTCTCGCACGCAATGTTCCACGAGTTCTCAACAAATTGCCCAAATCCCTCGACGAAACGTATCAACGCATGCTACGAGGGATCAACGAAGCAAACCGAGATGACGTTTATCGTCTGCTGCAATGCCTTGTGGTGTGTATGCGGCCACTTAGTGTCGAGGAACTTGCAGAAGTCCTCGCGGTTGACTTTGGTATTGATGGAGACCATCCAAAGTTGAATCCGGACTGGCGTTGGGAGGATCAAGGACAAGCGCTTCAGGCGGCATGCTCTAGTTTGGTCACCATTGTCGATACCTACAGTTCACGGGTTGTGCAATTCTCGCACTTCTCCGTAAAAGAGTTTCTAACCTCACCTCGTCTTGCGGATTCAAGTGGAGATGTCTCGTGCTATCATATTTCCCTCGAACCTGCCCACGCGACCCTCGCACAAGCTTGTATAGGTGTGCTGCTACGATTGGATGTTGGCGCCCTCAAGGAGAGCACCAGGAAGAGTTTTCCTATGGCCCGATATGCCGCCAAACACTGGGTCGACCACACCCAATTCGGGAACATATCGTCATGCACACGGAAAGGGACAGAAGAACTCTTTAACCTGGACAACCCACACTTTGAAGCATGGGTTCGATTGTATGACTTGGACACTTGGCCACTTGATGGATCCTTCAACAGCATCTTTGTAGATCTGCCGACAACGGACGCAACTCCTCTATACTACGCCACTCTCTGCGGGTTCCATGACCTCGCAAAATACCTCATTACCAAGTACCCCCAGCATGTGAACATCTTTGGTGGTAAACATGGCACTCCACTGGTAGCGGCGCTGGCACGGGGCGACTTCCAGATGGCAGAGCTACTTCATCACCACGGTGGCGACGTAGACGCTCGGGGCTGGGGTGATATCACCCCACTGCTTTGTGCGTCATATGCCGGGTATCCTGAAATCGTGCAGTGGCTACTCGACCATGGAGCAGACGCGAATGCCGAGGCCTGCGGTTGGACACCACTTCATGGAGCAACATTTTGCGGACAACTCGAGGTGGTGCGGTTACTACTCCATCACAATGCGAACATTATGGCTCAGCACCCCAGCGGCTTGACTCCATTACACCTCGCGTCGCTATCTGGTCATGACGATGTCATCCGGTTATTGCTTGACCGCGGCGTAGATGTGAATACACGGGATAATGACCATTCGACGCCGTTACATCTGGCCTCGGGCAAGGACGAGAATCGGCCTATGTTTCCCTTCTTCACGAGAGTTGCGAGGCCGTCACTTGAGGTTACGCGCTTGCTACTCGAACACGGTGCGGATATAGAGGCAGAGGACAGGTGGGGTAGGACCGCACTCCACATAGCGTCATCGAATGGACATCACGATATCACGAAACTATTATCAGAATACTATAGCACGGTCCCAATTGATACCAAAACAACCTTTTAGCGCTTACAGGACTAGTCTACGCATATGTAAAACCTTTTGATCTTTTTCTGTCGTTATTATGCGTGACAATATATGAGTAGCTGCCTAAAGGGGGGCACCAACTTGGTTGAAGATGTCGCATTCACTGTCGCAGTTGCACAGGCTTCATCTTAGTATGAAGATTTTTGGAGATGATACCCCTACCAAGCAATTCGAGCTCAGGCTGCCGACGAGGTCTTTGGATGTCAAGCATGCCATTTTCTGTATGATAGTATACAGTACAAAACCCATGCGGAAATTTTGTGCCAACGTCGTGTCTCAGATCACACATCATTGCCCAGTATGCCCAGTATCTGCAGCTTAAGTCATGTAAGGACGGGACGTGTCCGTGACCGCTCTCCCGCGACATGTCGGCCGTGGCGTTCGCTGGTACCGTATTTCACTTTTTTTAAAATCTGCTTCATTGGTTCGAGGCACCTTGGTGTGTATCACTTGCTACGACAAATATCAACATTGCGCGCCTATCTCCCATATGTAAGAGGCTATACCCTTGTCCACGAGGCAGTGCCCCAGGCCCTTGCTGGTTCGTCCCTCGAACCTATCCCCTTCCTACCCTTACCACTTACAGATACCCCAAAACACACGCTATTACCTTCCCACTGGTTCCATGTCTCAGAATACCCTCTCCACTTTGTCAACCTCCTCTCCTACTAGCAGTTTCCACACCATTTTTTGCGATGCCTTGAAAAGATATCGCGATAAGACGAAGAGCGACCTTTTCACACATCCACTCACCGTCGATCTGCAAAATTGCAGCCTTCCGAGCGAATTTCTTGCCGTCCTTCATAAGAAATACAATATTCAAGGGTTCATTCAGTCCCGAAGGGACAACCAGACTTCTACGCAATGGCTCAGCTCCACATTTACTGTCCTTGCTTCGTTTTCCAGTGTCGTTGGTGAGGGAGTTGGGCTGGTAAGTCGCCACTGGCATAAATTGACTTCCGAATCATCATTCCTCAAATACTATACTTGATTTGCAGGTCTTCTCACCTGGGAAAGTTATATTCGCTGGGATTGGTGTACTCCTCATAGTCAGTAGTTTCCTCCGATCGTGCCAACTTTCTTGACACCGAGATCTATTAGGCAGCTAGGGATGTTGGTGCGAACAACGATGCGCTCGTCGATATCCTCGCGCGTATAGAAAGCTCCTTCGAACGGCTTGAGATTTATACTCAAGTTCCACCAACTGATGCGATGAAGGAATTGATCGTGCGAATAATGGTTGAGGTTCTCGAAGTCCTTGCTGTCGCAACCAAGTGGATTAAGCAGAAATTCCCCAGTGAGTTAGTCGTTGCAAATACACCGACGTTGACCGATCTACCTTCAGAAAAATTTCTAAAGAAACTAGTGGGAAGAACGGATATCGAAGATGCGATGACAAAGCTAGACAGGCTGACCCAAGAGGAGGCTCTGATGGCGAGTGCAGCATCGCTGGAGATTCAACGAGGCGTTGACAGGAAAGCCGACGTGGTTATACATGGTGCGCACTGATAACGCGTGACCGTCTATTCTCCATCGTTATCCTGACATTTATTATTCCAGGTGTAAATCAAGCGAGAGTAGCGATACAACATATCGAGAACGGCCTAGATGGCCTGAATCGTTCGTGATCTTTTAACTCGAGCAGTACTGCTTGCGAGACTCAAATCAACAGGTGGCCAGTTGCGCAAGGATTTTCAAAAGTGGTTATCTCCTCCAGATCCATCCGTCAACTTTAACACCGCCCGAAAAGTTTACCACAAAGGGACAGCCGAGTGGTTCATTCAAGGCAACCCATTCAGGCGTTGGAAGTCCGAAGGCTCCGAGTCCATGTTATGGATTCATGGAAAACGTATAGTATTTCTTTTTGCTCTTCCAGCACCTTGGTTCTTGCTGATTCCTCCTCCTGTCCTGATAGCGGGGTCCGGTAAAAGCATACTCAGGTACGTTTTCTGCGTAAATCTCTATGTTCAGTGCAACTCATACTTTTGGTAAGCTCAGCGATTATTGAAGATTTAAAAACCACCTCCGTCTCCACCACATCCTACCTGGTTTATTTCTTCTTCGACTTCAAGGATGTTGCAAAACAGGATAACCGATCTTTGCTTTCCTCCCTGCTCATTCAACTCTCCTCTCAATCTAATCCCTGCTTCAAAATTCTCCTTGACGTCTACTCAAAACACGATGATGGCTCAAATCAACCCACTGAAAGCGCACTTTTACAACGCCTGAAAGACATGCTCACGAATTTGGGTCAAATCCCAGTCTATCTTATCATCGATGCTGTTGATGAATGCCCGAATACTTCAAAGGTCCTGGGTGCCCGACGCTCGCGTCGAGAAGTGTTGGAGACTGTAAAAGAGCTCGTCAAGTTACACCTTCCGAACCTGCATGTTTGTATAACTAGTCGCCCTGAGGCCGACATCCAATATGCCATCAAGAAATTGGCTCGTCTGGTGGTATCTCTGCATGAACAGGATGGACAGAAGGAGGACATTGCTATGTATGTCCGCTCGGTCGTTTATTCGGATGACGAGGAAGCGATGGATAAGTGGGGTAGGAGGCTTAAAGAACGTGTTATTGATGAACTGTCCAGCAAAGCGGATGGCATGTAAGGGTATTGCTTTCAATTATGACTCGTGCTCACATTCTTACCCAGGTTTCGCTGGGTTGTGTGTCAATTGGATGCGCTGCGAGAATGTCTCGCACGCAATGTTCAACGAGTTCTCAGCCTATTGCCCAAATCTCTCGACGAAACGTATCAACGTATACTGCAAGGGATAAACGAAGCAAACCGAGATGACGTTTATCGTTTGTTACAATGCCTCGTGGTGTCTATGCGACCACTTAGTGTCGAAGAGCTCGCAGAGGTTCTCGCGGTAGACTTTGAAGGTCATGGGGAGAATCCAAAATTGAATCCGGACTGGCGTTGGGAGGACCAAGGACAAGCTCTTCAGGTGGCCTGCTCCAGTTTGATCACCATTGTCGACACCAACGATTCACGGGTTGTGCAGTTCTCGCACTTCTCAGTGAAGGAGTTTCTGACCTCACCTCGTCTTACGAATTTAAATGGTGATGTCTCTTGCTATCATGTTTCCCTCGGACCTGCCCACGCGATCTTCGCACAAACTTGTTTGGGCGTGCTGCTGCAATTGGACGATGGCGTTCCCGAAGAGAGCATCAAGAAGAGTCTTCCTATGGTTCGATATGCCGCCCAATACTGGGTCGACCACATGCAGTTCACCAACGTATCGTCACACACAGAGAAAGGGATGGAAGAACTCTTTGACCTGGACAAGCCTCATTTCGTAGCGTGGGTCCGGTTGCACAACATGGACACTGCTGTCCCCCGCGACCTCTTCAACAGAATCTTTGTAGATGTGGTCCCGCAGGCAACGGTCTCAACTCCTTTATACTACGCCTCACTCTGCGGATTTTATGACCTGGCAAAACACCTTATTATCAAGCGTCCCTTACATGTGAATCAGTTTGGCGGTCGTCGTGGCACTCCACTGGTAGCAGCGCTTGAGCGTTGTGATTTCCAGATGGCAGATTTACTCTTTCAAAACGGTGCTGACGTGGACGTTCGGGGCTGGAACGAGAAAACTCCGTTGTTTTGTGCGGCATACACCGGATTTACCGAAATCGCGCGGTGGCTACTCAATCATGGCGCAAATGCAAATATCCAGGCATCGGGTTGGACTCCACTTCATGCGGCAGCTTTGTGCGGAAAACTCGAGGTAGCTCGGATACTACTCGATCACAGTGCAGAGAGCAAAGCCCACCATTCTAGCGGCTCGACCCCATTACACCTGGCGTCGGTATCTGGTCATGACGATCTCGTTCGATTATTGGTTGGCCACGGTGTAGATGTGAATGCGCGGGACAATGACCATTCGACTCCGTTACACCTGGCCTCGGGCAAGGTCCAGAAGGGGCTCATGATGCCCTTCTTCTCGAGATTCGCGATGCCGTCGCTTGAGCTCGTAAAAGTGTTGCTGGAGCATGGTGCGGACGTGGAGGCGAAGGATAAGAAAGGTAGGACTGCATTCAATATGGCGTCGTTGAAGGGACGACAATATCACGATATCGCGAAACTACTCTCGGAATATCCGAGTCACAGCACATTACCAAGTGATACCGCATCGTAACACCTACTAGTACAGATACGCCTACCCCACATGTGAAAGAGAATCGGCTTCCTGTCGCTTTCATACATCACAGTCACTTTGTTGAATAGATATCGATTCTAGCATCCGAAGCCTCTGAATTCATTTCGCTAGGACTGACTAACACAACCTTTCCATCAGAGTGTTTGTATGCATGAGAGCGCCGACGCTGGAATTGGGGACCGTGACCTCGTGAACATCATGATAGTTACAAAAGTCGGAGGTGTCTGCCTCGAGCGAAAGCGCCACGCGATCTGTTGGATCGCAGAGATAAGTGGAAGTATGGTGTTATCCACTCTGTGACTCTGTACAATTACTATGGTGCCTGATCAGCGGAAGAGCGTTGTACTAAGTTGAGTATAAGTACTAGTTCCGAGTACCTCCCCTAAAACCCGTGGGCCACAGGCCTGGGTCGTGTGTGCCTGTCACAAATATAAGTTGAGGATATGACGATAAGACCGTGACTTGGAGGCGTCCCTCGACTCGGACGGGCTACAGTAATATCCACTTCTTCTCTGACCACCTTTCCCCGATCAATGATGTCTCCTTCCGTGACCCACACTAACCACACCGTCCCAAACGCGGAATACGACATTCCACCATCCGTGTTCACACTCCGCCGAACCGCTCAGCTCGAGGCGCTTTACACCATCATCAGGGACAAGGACACGTCGCGTGGGGACTTTATATTCTATTCAGATCGCATCATTCGTTTGCTCGTCGAGGAGGGCTTGAATCATCTACCCGTTTTGCCCAAGGTCGTCGAAACACCGACTGTATGCAAAACTACTGAACGTATCCACGTTATGTTTTAGGACTCATAACAGCGCAGGGCGTCGATTTTGAAGGTGTCGGGTTTGAGGGAAAGATCTGCGGTGTTTCCATTCTTCGTGCGGGGGAGGTGAGCTGTCCTATCGATCTTTATGTTATTCACCTACTTTATCGTGTAGGCAATGGAACAGGGTTTGAGGGAGGTTTGCCGCAGCGTACGCATCGGGAAAATTCTCATTCAACGAGTGAGGTCTTTACGCGATTTTTATATCAACGCCTTTCCCTGAAACGGTCTTTTTTAGGATGAGGAAACAACGCATCCCAAACTGTTCTATTCCAAGGTAGTACTAATCCGAGCTTCTTGTCAATACTGGGAAGACTGAATACCATACTTATGTGCATTCTAGCTCCCTCAAGATATAGCCAAGCGCTATGTGCTTCTTCTCGACCCGATGCTTGGTATGCTCTAGCTGTTTGGTGTTCCGCCGACGACTGCTCAGGCACAACGAAACGAACAGCAACCGGTGGATCGGCTATGAAAGCCGTTGAGGTAATTATGGAGCATGGCGTACCTGAGGATCGTATCATCTTCATCAACTTGGTGCCGTGCTCTTCTCCTTATCTCTTTTTTTGTCGACACTTCTCATGTCCCGAGGTGCAGGTCTCCGCTCCTGAGGGTTTGAAAGCGTTCACCACTCGCTATCCATCGCTAAAAGTGGTGAGTCATTCTTTTTTTTTCTCCCTCCTTTCGGCCCTTACTAACGAGACCTCGTCAGGTGACCGGGTGGATTGACGAAGGTTTGAATGAGCGAGCGTACATTGTTCCAGGACTTGGTGACTTTGGCGAACGGAGGTGCGTCAAAGCTTGGTATGATAGACGAGTCACTAACGCGCCCCATACAGGTATTGCGCATGAGATGGGCCGGTTTTATGTCATCACACTGCTGTTTTCCGCGAGCCATCGAAATACACACACATTTTTGATCTGTCATACCTAACTTGTTCAAAGCTGTGTCAGACCAGAGACGACACCTCGTCTGTATTTCTCTCGATCTAAAACCTTGTCAACCGATCATGCCCTGAGACATGCGAGTGCCGAGATCCCACCCCGCAAAACGAGGGTTCTCTACAATACTGTAATGGGTCAAACAAATTACGCGAAGACTCGGTGTGGTCTCATATATCTGCAGTTGTTTCTGTTTTTTTTTTTTCTTAAAGCTTTTTGCACTTTCCAGATATTGAATTTTCCACCGGATGCTGCCGGATATCCTATTCTCATCTGGCACCGATCATAGAACGATACTTGCAAAAATTTTCCGACCAAGAGTATGGCTCGGGGTCGAGGAACCATGTCACCGAAACTCTCCAAAAGACGAAACAAGGTAGCACCCATCAGCATTGCGCCCAATCATCGATGACACGTAGGTTTTGAAGACAAGGATATCAATCAAACCCTCGAGCTCGAGTAGCCTAGTCCGAATACTACTGTACTAGTAATAGTAGCTTATTCCACCAGGCAATTCCCACGGGTGCCATGGCACTCTTCAGCGACGCTCTCGTCATGATGTTCATCGGAGGGGTAATCGAAGAAGTGTTTGATAAAAATAAAGATATGGTCTGGTGATCGTGGGAGAGGAGATACTTGCTTAAGTTAGTGCGTCGGCTCGAGGGACAAATCAAAAAAACTAAACTAGGGACTCGACTTTGACCTCATTCTGAACTACCACAGATCTTTTTTCGTTCAGTCTCTTTTATTGTACTTGCTGCATATTCCTCCTCTCTTTCTGTTGTTAAAAAAATCATGTCGTCGGACCAGTCATCTTCTCCCATTTCGTCTTCCTCCCTCAGGCGCAGACATTCTGGCTCAGCGACAACGATCCCACCTGCCCTCGCGTCACTCCGAAATAATGTTCATCTGTCTATCGATCCCCCACCACGACCAAAATCAACCCCTGCGGACGAGCGAAACCGAATGCCCTCCAGGAAGCGTCTTCACGAGGGGAGTAACAACTCAAGTGAGACCTCAGATGACGAGGTAATGCCGGCTCCTGTGCCATTGCATCAACACGACGATGGTGTTTTACGGCAACAGGAAGTGCAGCTTGTACATGAGGAGGATCAGGGAGTTCCTTCGAGGCCGACGCGGCCATTACCCACTGGTCGTTCTCGTGGCCTACCCAGCTCGAATCCATCGATGGTTCCAGTGGCGGCGCAGGTCCCCCGCGGGCCAGGTGCGCTGAATGGTCCCCGCCGACTCTTTGTCATACTGGAACAGGCGTGCCTTGAAGCATATAAGGTTAGTAGCACCGGCAAGTCGCGTAACGGGCGGGAGGGCGAGGCAAAGTACACGCTCCTCAATTGCGACGATCATCAAGGCATTCTCGCCAAGACTGGTCGTGATATCGCTGACGCTCGGCCCGACATCACGCATCAGTGTCTCTTGACGTTGCTCGACTCGCCGTTGAACAAGGCTGGCCTGCTCCAGGTTTACATACACACCGCAAAGGGTACGCTTATCGAGGTGAACCCGCACGTACGGATTCCTCGCACGTTCAAGCGGTTTAGCGGGCTCATGGGTCAGTCGATGACTTTTACGTCCCTTCTTGCCCCCTTTCTGACCAATGGTTCCGGATTCATCAGTGCAATTGCTGCACAGGCTTTCCATTCGGGGCGTGAATAGCTCAGAGAAGCTTCTGAAAGTCATAAAGGTGTGTCACCGTTTTAGCGCCTGGGTCCGATCTCATGACCAAACCTGTCATTAGAACCCTATCACTGACCATCTTCCTGTGAACACGCATAAAATCAGTACGTCCATAGCAAAAAATGCTCAATTTGTTGGCTCATGGGACATCGGAAAGCTCTCTCGGGTGACTCTCCAACCGTGCGATTGTCGCGATACTTGCCGACGCTACCCAGTACACATCATCTTGCCGTGTTTGTCGGCGCGATGGCCCGTGGAAGGGATGACTTTGCAGATCACATCGTTGATCAGAAGATCAGCATCAGTGATTATCCGCTCAGTGCCAGCGTAGCTTGTGGCAAGGTATGATCTGAGCACTGACTGCCCCAGATTATGATTGACAGTTCGGCAGTTTTGCTGCGCTCTGGAAGAGCTCTGGGACATCGTCTGACATTGAAAACCTCGCAAACCCGCTCCTTAAACACATGTAACATTATGATATCCCAAAAGCGAGGACGAGGACAAGGTCTGGTATTGGTGATTTTTTTTTGTACCATCCACTTATGTTCGGGAACTACCCGGGGGCAGTTTTGATGATTTGATGATTGCAGAGATATCATACTTGAGCACCAGTGCATTTCAACCTGCGCATCTATTTATCACCTTGTTTATCGACGCTCTCCACACATCGTACTGATCATGACACGATTACCATTGATGACCTACTCCCGCCATCTACTCATCCGCCACGACGATGTGCTTGTGTTT
>QLPA01007606.1:0-44673 GCA_003313945.1 Lactifluus pinguis | reverse complement strand
CCCCTTCAAGCTGCTCCTTACCCCTACATTGATACGCCGCACTCCTTCGGGAACCGTCATCTTGGCAACTCGATTGCATAGAATCACACTGAGAAAAACGCGCGCCGGTTATTTTTTTCTCCTTACACGGACTTTGTATTTTTGATGGGAAGAAACAGCGGACTTTTTTTTTTTCATTTTTATATGTTACTGAATTAACAATAACGACGGGCATGTTTCTTAGGACTGCAGTAATCAAGCGGTTGAAAGTTAAAATTCTTTGGGCTCGTTGTTGGGACCGCAAGAGCTGCCCTTGAATGAGAACTGACCAAGATAGTTGAGGGGCTGACAATTGCAACGTCACGGGCGTGAAAAGGGGACCGTTATAATCGACGAGCATCGCGCGAAACTTGCCTTATCACACTCTGCCATCGACGTGATCGGTGTTGTTGTCCCTAAAATCGGGCATTTGCTACAGAACCAAAGCATCCTGGTTGCCTCGCGTGAGAGGCCCCAACGAACACGCCGTATCCAAGACGTTGCATAGCAGGTATAATCTAAAACGCTCGGAATCTGTCACGTGATTTTGTCTGAGACAATGATCACTCAACTTCACAGATAATATTTGTAGCAAGAATGCGTGGGGTTGAAAGGTTACTGGTTCACCGCGTGGCGTCCGTAGTTCCAATCACTGGTATGTTTGCCCATCGACGACAAAAAAACGTTATCAAGTATCACGGCAAAAGACGTAAGAAGCTACGCACAACAACTCGAACCTGCGTACAACTGGAACGCCAACTCGGGCGGAACCCAGATCATCGCGTTGCTATACGCTTGATCGCCGGCGCACGTCCGATACGATCCTGGATCAGCTGCAATACAAAAATACAAATATAAACCGGTGACCGGATCTTTTTGGTAACTACGGTGATGGCCCAGTGCCTGCAGTGAGATGTAGACGTGTCGAAGCAGAAAGTCGTACATAGGCTATAATAATACAAATTGATCATGAACAGGTAATCTACTAGTCTCTTTTTTCGCTTTCGTTTTTTTTTCTGGCCATGCCTTCCGCCTTGCTCAGTCATCCCAGCGAATTCTCTTCGCATATTCACGGATCCGTGAGACGTAGTTGTCACGAATTTCTTCTCCCGCACCAGTCGCGACTTTTAGAATGATCTCATTCAGCGCGTTGGACCCAAGGATGTCAACGTGATCGCTGGTGTTGGCACCGCCTCGGGGCAGTGTTATCTCTGGCCGATGAGGTAACTGTCAGGGCCATCGGTTTAGAGAGCCATGGGAGAAAAATGATCAGCGCGCCCTCGTACCTCCACTGTGGTGATCTTGATTCCAGCGGGGTTCCATCGTTTCCGTTTCCACCCCTCAGCGCACATTGCCCCCAAACTCAGGAGAGATACCGTCCCGTCTCCTTCACCCAACTTGACGCCGTTTCGAACCTAAGGAGTGTGAATATAACCTGCTAAAGCCCTCAAGTACCTAGGAAAACAAACCTTGGGATTCGTGGCTTCGTTGGTGTAGTCCCTATCAATCCAGCTGCGTGAAAATGGTACGCGTCCGGCCAAGTGAAGGTCATGTTCGGAACAAGTGTTGTCCTTCAAGCATACTTCCAGGTCCACCAAAGGGCCTTCATCCCTATCTTCTTCGGGTTCCGTAGTGTACCTGTTAATGTGGATAGTCAATACCCAACGTAGAGAAGAGTGTCTCAAAAGGCTCTGGCCAGCGCTCACCAGTATGATCTCTGTAGTCGATGATCCTGTCAGCGTGGGCTTTCCTGCGTTACCAAAACTCACCTCCGTTTCCTTCCCGTGACCATAGACACAGTAGAACTGTAGTGACGGTGCCGTAGGTAATCTGAAACCCATGTACTTGGTGACGATCCATGTTCCGGAGTAAGGGAACAGCATGATACCTTATCTCCAGAGGATTGGTCCACTTGGTGTGATCCAGGTCATTGAGCCTCAACACATCCTCGTCACGCTCAATGCCATAAGAGTAATTGGTAGCAATCATTTTCTGAGACGTGCTGAGTATAAGGGGTGTAGAGGAAAGGATGAGATCTACCCTAAACGTCAAAGGCGTATGCCTGAGAATCCACACCCCTGCTTCATCGGCAGTCAAGTTCTTCGATACAGGCGCTGGGTTCCGCCTTGCGACTTGTGTGGCCGCAGCTCCTTGCATGAAGGGTGGTGTCTCGACATCCTTATCGTCCTGAGGTATCGGAACCGTGGGGCGAAAAGAGATTAGCTCTCCATGTGTATGATGGTCGACTTGCTCATCATCTGGTGCAAACGTGGCATTACCCCATACCGCGTTACCTCCTTTGACCCACATACTCGCGCCACCTACCCAGCTGCGAAAAAGGGATTGACGTTCCTTTTTGGAAAAGAATCTTTCAAGCACTATGAATCTAGGTCAGAGGACCAAGCAGGGGTGGGCGGTGAAAGGGCATTCCTGACCATATGCGCCGGCCGGATTCAGATCTACCGTGTCTTTCATCTCCCCTGAAAGCAATGCAGCCATGGCTTTGGTCTCAATTCGCGTCCCGGTTCAGTTCTCTGCTAAGAGATAGAACATGAAATACTCACCACCCCCTGAAGTGTCCGGTTAAGTGGCCACATATTCGTACAAAATTAAAAGACCCACAAGGTGCGTGCCTGCGATGGAGATAATCGCCTGTATGTGGTTCTGAAAGCAAGTGTCAAGGCCTCTCGCTCCATAAAGCTGCGGTCCTATTTACTTCCACCCATTCGGGGCCTCCTTGGCCATGCGCGGGGGATTCCACCCATTTCATGCTGCGAGAGATGCGGGGATCAGCGAATGACAGCGAGAGCTGTCAGAAGACTCACAAGTACTGCTCAAACTCGGTTTGTCCCTGTCAGCATCAGAAGATGAAAGTAGAGTCGCACCAAAAGCACCTAATTTCACAGCATCTACTTCAGTTCTCAAGCAAATGTTCAAGACTGCGTACAGTAACACCCATTGAATGTGCCACGATGACACTTTTTTTCTTCTGCCTCTTTCTGAAAAATCAGGGTACATGTCAATCGCCCGGAAATTGAAAGTAGGGGAATATTTGTTACTTGAGGCCTTCGATGGTAGTCTTGAGTGCAGAGAAATACCCATCACGCTCTTCCAGGTTGTACATAGATAGACGCCAGTCATAAGGAGCCATGACCAGATTATTCGTGTCATAGTTGACTACCGCCAGGTTCTCGATGACTTTCGACCTGACGAGATGGAATAATGACTAAGTTTGAATCGCGTGGATTGAAGGTGCGACTTGCCAGATCCAATACCCCATCATGAAGCTGCTCGCCGCATCAAAGCCTTCCGAAGCTCGAACTTTTACTCCTTCTGGGTCGAGACCGGTCACGGGGTCCAAAAGAAGCATCGACATCCATTTCTCGCGATTGAAGGTCACTTGGGAGATCATCGGGAAGCCACCCCACACTTTTTGGCGAAAGAACGCGCGGTATTCTGATGAGGTTGACCAGGACTCGAGGCTCTGCCAGTGGGTGACGATGTCTCATCAGCTCTCGCAAAACCTACGGCCTGAAGTAAATTTATTACCGTCGAGATGACTCCCGGAATCAGAATTACGGGGTATTTTGCTTCCAAACCTCGCGCCCTGATTGCATCCCCAATTTGAAATTCCCGACCGTCCGTGTTCAACTTCCAGGGTTCGGGAATCGTGCTGATCAACCTCTTCCACTCTGTCTGTACGCGGGAAAGGTCAATGTGAGGAAGCGACAGAGAAAAGATGTCATAATCCTCCAGAGAGACCCCAAAGTGTCCCGGAATGTCGGGTAGACTAGAGGGCTCTATGAATATGAGCCCCAGAACGAGACCGACTTGACAAGGGGTCAGGCCACAAAACAGACCGAATCTGACTGCTAATACCCACGTAGAATGCCCAACGGAAACAAGAAACGTGCCCTCGAATGGAACCGGCTTCTCTTCCGCAACGACTGGATTGAGGTGTTAGAACGTTTCGACGGCAACTCTCCAACTCATCGCGAACGAACCTTACTGGAACCTGAGCCTAAACGAGATTGTGGCTCCGAAGTTTGGCTTTGGGAGTCTGTTTCACTCTGGTCACCGCCAATTGGCGTAGAGACCTTGGCCTTGGCTCGACGTATCATCGTACCGTAACCCGTAACCCGTAAGCCAGCCGTGGTGAGGTCATCGTGGAGTGTTCATAATCGGCCCGATGCATCCGACTCGGTTTTTAAAAATTTCACCGCCACAAAGTGCGATTTCAACCGCCACAAAATTTTGGGCCGTTCGATTCGATGTACAATACAAATGGTGACCAGCAACAAAGGAGATGCATACGCAATAATTCGCTTAGCCTGGATGTAACATACATGATGCTAAAATATAACGGGCCTTAACCGAAAGGATGATGGCAGACCAGCGATGAGCGTTATCAAGCCTGAGAGATACTTGTGAAATGTAGGTGGAGTCAATGATATGGATGCAAAGTCCTGTATGCATGGTCCTGCCATTCGTGCTCGCACGTTCTGTCAGGCTACGGGTGAGATTTTCATTTAGAGCGTGGAAAATAGGTGTCGCTTGTGTGAACGTTGTTGTGTGGTGCCTTACGAGGAAGATAGGTGTTTCGTCAACTCTTGTTGACGCTGCCACAACAACTCCGCCCACAAATGGTTGGGAGGAATTCTGCCAATCAACGCACGGAGAACTTCAAGCCTAAAGATCTTTGTTTGGAAGGGCTATCATGATAGCAAGTGTAGATAGCAATAACTCACCATCTCTCCTTCTCCTCATCTGTGTCAGTGAAAAAGAGAATTTCCAGGTTTCTTTGGAATCGGAGACGGAATGATCGTTCTACTCCGTAAAGACCTTCGTACTGGTCGAAATTGCTCAGAGGTAATCCTGCTGACGGGGGGCTAAGGACTCGGTTTAGAGGGTCGGGAACATCTTCCACTCCAATTGCTTTTCGCAGATCGATCGTAACAGTGGCTCTCTTAGTGACGTCGTTGAACGCAACTAGATTTGCGCCAATGACACGGAATTGCCTCCTGCGCCATGTCTAGACATCACAGTTAGCACAATGCTGGACAAAGCGAGGCACCAATATCGACGCACCGTGCAATCCCCACCGTTTTGTGTCAGCGTTCCCTCGAAATAGGTCATCTTATGCCAATGAACGTGGCGTAAGCCCCGGTGACACTCTTCCAAACTCTGGGGTAGCTGATTTGGTGGGACTCCAGGAAGGGGAGGGAGCCTGAAGAATTGCAAAACAAGTTCACCGATCTCCATGGAAACCACCTTTGACCCACTCTCCAAACGTTGGCCGATCAGAGGGTAGCTGGTCTCGAAAAGACGAGTATCGCAGTGGTCCGCTATATCTTTGAATGATACAAAAGCGCGGGCTAGAGTGCCATCTGGCTTCATATACCTTGCAAGGTTTTCCTCCACGGTGGGCGGAGTCGTTCGAGCGGGCTTCTTAGGGGAGGAAGAGAAAAAGCTTCGCATGCCTCCTTTGGAGGCTGGCACAGGAGCCGGAGGAGGGCCGTTGGCTTTGAGCTGGTCCACAATGTGTGGGTCTCGCCGAACCTTCAAAGTAAGGGTGAACTCGAGCTTGCTGTGTTCAATACTGTCGAGGGTATGTCAGAGAGCTGGAGTTAGCGGCGAACAACCACTATTGCTTACAGTTCGAATTCCTGCTCAATTCGACAGTCCCTTTCCATATTGCATTCAGGCGTTGTTACAAAATGAATGCCGTTGTTGAGCGTGCAGGTCATTACGGTGGTCTGCCGGGGGAACGGTAGATTGAGACCCTTCGCACAAACCACTGTAGGCGATGACGGTGAGATGCAGGAAGCTTTCAATTCTATCGAGTCACCGACCTCTAACAAACACCTTGCCGTGACCCTTGCCTCTTTCTTGGGAGCGGTATTCTCTTAGTTGCTGGGCATACTCATTCTGCGATCAAATGTCAGTCCTTCGGCACCGTCACTTGATGATGAGTTTTCGTACCATATCAGAGGGGCGACGAATAGTCCTCCAAGCTCTCCCGTTGTCGATGTCGCCGGCCCCATCAACGTGCGAGACTCTATCTGCGTCTAACGAGGCATAAATGGTCTCACTGTGTTGGCGTACGTGATATCTCTGGAGAATCGATTTAGCACTCCATTGGTAAGGTGGGGCGAGCAAACTTACGCCCTTCGACGAGCCACGCAGCTTGCTCAACTCTCTAGCAATGCTCTCCGCGAATGGGTCCTTCTCTATCACGTCAGGCAATACACTCGATCCCGACGGATTCAATGCTGCCCGCCTAGCTGACTCCTGCAAGTCCTCCGCGTCACCGGTGCTCATGCTACGTCGAGCGCTTGGTCTACCCCCTGGTTTAGGTGGGTTCCGTGGTGGAGTAACGTACCCCATATCCTCGTCCTGCTCACGCCGACGCATTTCACGCCGCTTCTCAAGGATCATCTGTTCCCGGTGACGGATCGCGTCCTTCTGTTGAGTCTGGGGTACATCCGAGGACTCGCTGGTAGTGCGGCTCAGTGTTGGACTCATAAATCCCCCTCCTGAAAGTAGTTCATGCTGGATTTCGCCATGATCGTCGAGCATCTCATCCTCTTCCATTGTAACGTCCAAGTCACTGAAGGGGTCGTACAACCTGGCCTTCACGCCCTTTGTAACCGAGGCGATTCTCAGAGACGAATGGCTGCCCTTCACTTTGAGATCTTGAGGAGATGGACGTGATGACGTGCTTGCGCCTGCAGAGTCTGTAACAACGTCCTGAACAAGGCGCTCCAGTGCACTTCTGACTTCACTGATCTCAACACTACCCGCACCAAGACTAAGATCAAGGGTTGTGTTGCCATCAGGAAGACTGAAATCTAGACCATGAGGGTCGAAGGTGCCAGCACCACGTGTATCACCAGTCTCTGTCTCTGTGTGGGCGCGTACCAGCACGGAGGGGCGGGGAGGATCAGCGGGTTGAGGGTTGGGATCAATGGACATGACACCATCGTAAGTCACTTCTCTGTGCATGGGACGGGACACGAGAGTTCGGAGTGTGGCAAGCGGCATCTCATCCAACTGGGTATCGGTGGCGTCTCCGTTGGTCGGAAGGTTAGCTGTTGTTGACACTTCTCCAAGCTCCTCTGGCATGGGACTATCCGCGTTTCTTTTCCGGAGTAAACGTTTGTGTATGTCCTCGCGATCTATTCTGGGGTTACGTCGGCTAAGGCTTCCAATACTATTCAAGCTCCCGTTGCTTGGCATCGACTCAAGAGCCGGTGGGAACGAAGATGCCATGGGTGAGGGTGGAGCGAAAGCTGGGGAACCAGAGGTACGTTGTAATGAAGGCGAGCCCGGGTAGGGCAGGGACGGAGAACCAGAGCGAGATTCAACGAAGGACGTTGTTTGGGAGTGGGGGTTGGGTAATGGCGACTCGCTTTGCCATCTGGGTGGTCGCGGAAGCCCCCTCGAATCGGGTGACTCAGCCGACTTTCCGAGCGAGCCAGCAGGGGACTTCAGTTTCAAGGGTGGTGTGGATGTTCGAATCTGCGAGTTCGGTGTGCCAAGCCCGAGCTCCTCTTCAAGCTGAACAGCTTGAGAGGTTTGTTGTAAACTAGCGTTCCTTTCGTATGGTGATCCTGGAACACCTTCTGACGACATGAATGATAGTTCAACAATCTGAACGTCATCCCGCGCCGGAAGACCAAACGGATCTTCCCGCGAACCACCTGCTTTATGCATTGAGTTGAGTGACTGTACAGCTGACTTTGAACACGTACCAGTATCATTTGCGCCTTCTTTCCGATGAATGTCGAGGTCAAACTTTGGCAACAGACTTTCGGCTGTGCAGTCGCCGTCACCGAACGGGTACTTCTTAGCCTTTGCCGGCGAGGGTGAAGGAGGGAGCATCCGAACGTCTTCCTCCAGGTCGTCATGCATTCGATCAGCCCGTGCTCTTTCCGAGTGCGTTGAACGTCCAAGTGGCATGGTGGATCCAGCTGACTGATTTTGTGGAGGTGTACTGGTAACAGCAGGGCTCTCCCTAACCACGGAGGTGAGAGTCTCGGATATTTCCAGCGGAGGAGTTGGATGAGACGTGCGAGAAAGGGCAACTCGATCGGCGTGATGGGTACGGCCATATGGAACACCGTCTTCGCTGTCCATATGTGGAGGAAAGACCCTGTCCATAGGAGGGGTGTGAGGACTGGAAGCACCACGAGCATCTTGGATCATCGAGTCGACAAGTCCCGTTAGGCTGTCATTTGCTTCCACGGGTCCGGCTGGCTCCTCATCATCCTCCGGCTCGCCATGATCATCGTCCGGATCGTCCGAGAAGAGTGCTTCCTCCAGTGAATCATCCCTTTCGTAGGTAACGACTTCGCAAGTCTCCTCAAACGTCACTGTTTTTCTCCTCCGGCGTTTGGCAACGTCACGTCCAATCTCTCTCGGCCCATGGAAACGCTTAGTGACCAAAGATGAGCGGCCGGGAGAGGCCGATGAGGACGGCGTGGGGAGGTGACTTGTATGGGTGACTTTCGGTGGCGGTGGTGGCGGTGGGAAAGGATCCTCGGTGGGACAAGCAGGACGACGGAAAGGGCTCTTTGTGACAGGCTCTTTCTCGACGAGGTCTTGGAACCCCTTTGACTGGCGTCTCTTGGGCCCAAGGGGTCGCACATTCTCCACATGAGACTGCATGGATTCAGGACGTGGTCTCTTCTCGCCACTCACGCGACGCGGTGAAAGGGCATTGGTAACAGACGAAGGGCGAGAAGGCGAAGGGCTTGGAGACGATTGAGAAAGAAATGGTGACTGTGTAACAAGATTGCTGCGAGTTAATTTAGTGAAAGTATTGGAGGTACGACGGCTGAGTTGTGAGGCATGTTGGCGTTGGGGTGTATCTCTTTTCGCGATGCGAAGGGGTGTAGTAACAGAGTGGGGAGGCCACTCAGGCTCTGTGGTATTAGAAGGAAGGCGATCGCGAAGAGGGGCCATTCACCAACTATGAGGGTATCGCGGGGTGACAAGGTAAAAAGGAAAACGTCGTCGTTGTCGTCGACCGACGATAAAGTGAACACTGCGTGGGAATATTTAGCGTCCAACTCCCCGCACTTTATCATGTGATCGTGTTGAACCAATCATGTGACTACATCAGAAATACAGCGGATCATCATAAGCATAGCAATGTCATAGGTTATTGCAAAAGTATCCATAAAATGCAAAATCAAAGTGTTATCCCTTGAAAAAAATATTTCGCCTCTGTCTTGCCCTCTCTAAAGGAGGTAGGTCGTCTTCGTCATTAACAAGGCCATCGCTGGAATTCATCGAGCGATCTGCCCCTACTAGGAAGAGTATATTCAATCGATTTTACCTGTCAGGAAGTGAAATTTCTTACCCGAAGATCCGTCCATAGACCGGTCACTAGTTAGCGTCCCCGTTAGGGAAGGACCAGGAACTGGTGGGCGTCCCGTCGCGTGGGTTTGCATTGTCGATGAGATATGTTTGGGAAGCATTGAACGTCGGCGCTGTAATTGAAAGAACTTCAACATCGGGGATAGTAACATGACGACGGCACCGCGTACTTTGTTGTTCCCAGCTACGTTGAGACCCTCCAGGTCGACAAGAAAGTCGTCCTCCGCAACTCGCAGACGCTGTTCAGCACATTCAACTACCCAAGATATTCCGACCACAAAAGGCTTCGGCTCGCGCATGAGCCTACACAAAAGGCGATTAGACGTAGGACGTAAAAGAGCATTTCGCCTATCTGTACCTATACTTCGTCAAAGTACTCATTAAACCATTCTTGTATACGATGTGCGTGCAAGATTGCCCGGCACGCCCAATAATCTTGTGGTTCGGTGATCAGTCAACGACACAATCGCGAGAACTTGTGCATGCGTACCTTTGCGCCAAGCCCTTTTAGCATATCTACAAAGAGTCCCCCTGCCTCATCTCCGTCATCTGTCCGCACATCCACAAATATTGTACACTTCTTTAGTACTTTCAAGCTTGACGGCTTTAACGACGGTGTGGCTGCAACAATTGAGCCTGATCTCGATACGTATGCACCAGCTTCATGGCCCTTTGGCGGATGGTTCCGAGAGCTCGCGACATCAGGGTGGCTATCAGAGCGAAGCCCGCTCCTCGTCCGCTGGGAACTGAATTGTGATCGTTCAGTAGGCTTCGGCTTGGAATCGCCACCTTTCGGAGGTGATGGTGGGGTCGATGGGAGGATGGCGAGCGTTTGCTGCAGAAATTGAGATGCCAGCGATGCTCGACGTGCATGCTTCCGCGTGTCCAGAGGTTCCGCTTGACCATCTTCTCCGTCTGGTCCAAGAACGGTGCCGTGCACTACGAAGGGGTCTTCCAATTTCATTTGTTCGACATCTGCGAATACTTGGGGAGGTGCCACCTCATTATCGTGTAATGGTAATGCCGCAGTGAGCATCTCGCTTGCAGACGGTAAAGGTGGTTCGTCCAAGTTGCTGGCTCGTGCATTGGAGGTATCTTTCACTGGACTACCCTCAACAACCGGGAGGCTAGATTTCTTGCTGACCTTCTCGAATGGTCGCTTCTTGCCAACGCCTGCGAACATCAATCCTCGTGGCTTACTAAACGAATTTTTCCCCACAATAACGCCCGAGTTCAGATTGATCTTCTTCGCCGGAGGGCCAGCGTCGGAGGGCTGTGTAGAGGGACCCGCAATTACAGTCGGAGCCTTGCTACCAGATGCATGAGCATTTGGCTCACGGTTCGTGATGGCCCCGACTGTGACTACTCTTCTTAACGGCGTAGCAGTACCCTTTGCACTGGGAAGCGACACGTTCCCGAGTCGAACAAGACTGTCGTCCTTCGCTTTGAAAGCGTTCTTGGAATCGAGTAAATTGGATGACGAATGAGCGTCACGGTTAAAGCCGAGCGTCGTAGCAGGCCTCGGAGGCGGGGGAATCTTCAACTTCTCTAAGGCCATCGATAAGTTTGAGAGACCCGTGTGCTTTAATGGGGGATCCCCTAACCCCAAGGACGAAGCAGGCTTCTTCGGTGATGGCAGCTTGGAAGGCTGCCGCTTCGGAAGCGACCACGGCTTCTGCGGAGAAGGGGCCGGGGCTTTCTCGACAGCCCTGTTCATAGAAGATGAAGTAGGCATTGCAAATGAGAAAGTGGTTTTATGAGAAACAGAGGACGATGATGTCTTCGAGAGGGGAGGTGGTAATGCAGATGAATCTGAGGACTCTGTTGTCACAACAGAAGATGAACCAGATGGGCCCGCGTCAATATCCTGTCGTTCTGATTATTGATCAGAATGAGTGTGCGGAAGCAACAAACGGAGAAACAAACGAGCATTGATGTCACTGCCAACCGATCCCGCCTCCTTCTGCTTCTTGATTGAAGTCGAACGGGTCAACCTGACAGAACCAGGTGGCCTTGCGAAACCTCGTCTTCCTCTGCCCCTTGAGGCGATGCTAGTGGGCAATCTTGTCGCTTGGGGTTGCAAACCAGTTAAGTCCGCTGTGGCATTGCATACAAGAGCAGGAGATGGGGCCTGCGTTGCTCGAGGGGTGCCACCGAGAGGCTCTACGTTGGAGTTGTGAATCTCACCGTGAAGTGATGGACTGTGGTCAATATCGGATAAGGAAGAGAGGGTAGAGAGTGGAGATGGAGGGTCATCAGATAAAGGGGGGTTGAGGGCAATAGGGATTGGATTGGTATTAAAGGTGAAGGTCGGAAGAATGTTGACTGGTTTGGGCGTGCCTTCATTGTCTGGTTCTTTGGGGGACGCTTTAGGAGTCATCGCACCGACCTGCATGAAGTTGAATATCGTACGGATACGCATGGCACATGGCAGGGGGCGGGGGGGAGGGGCAGGACGTACATCTGATGATAGAGGCGGGATAGCGGAAGACACTTCGGAAGCGATAACTTCCAGACCAGACGCTACGGGAGGGGATTGGTTGCCCTCCATCGCTGGCACTTCACATAAAGAAATCTCCAATCCTTTGGGGGACGTTGGTGGTTGTGCAGGTGACTTGGCAGGACTCGTATCGCGTCCAGACTCTTTGGATGGCTCAGTAATGTCGTCAACAGCCATAGCATCAACTAAAGGCTGGAAAGTACGCGGCAGACTGGAGAAACGTAGCACTTCTCGAGCAGGAGGTACTAAATATGTCTTCCGAGGTGAAGGCATGAGTTTTCCGAAGTCCCGGGAAGGCATGGAGGGAGAAACGAGAGGAACTGTTTGTGCTCGTTTCTTTGAGGACGACCCTGGCTGCCCGAAATTTATCGACAAAAGTAGCTCTTCCGGACCAATGACAGAGAAGTCAAACGGACCACTAGGCTGCTTCATTTCAGTGTCTAGGGATTGCTCTGTGCGCAGGTCGTTGGCATGTCACGGGAGGTCATCCCCGAGGTGTGCTCACCGTCATCGTGGTTCTTCTTGAATCGTTTGAATCGCCCTTCAAAATCACCTTCCGGAGGGTGTTCTGGCTCTTGAGACAAGAGAGCGCGTTTCTGGGGCGGAATCTTGGGAGGCGAGAGTAGGAGCTCATCATCGCTCTGATCTTCATCACTGGCATGGAAGCCGGCAGAGGGGCTACTTTGTAAGTTTCTTCTTCTCTCCTGCTTCGCGGCTCTCAGCGGCGAGATTCCGAAGTGAACATCTCTGAACTCTTCAGGTAACGCGAGCTGGGAACGCGTGCGTTTCGTATGGTCAGATATCATAGTAAGTAAGGGAATATCAAGAGGTGTCAATGTGTTGATACACCACTTGATAGCCTGAGGGTGTGAATATCGATATCGGAAGAAAAAGGGTGAATGGAAGACAAATGGATCAGGCAGTGACGCCAACTCGCGACGCGCGAGGTTATAATAAACACGTGACTGTCCAAAGATTTGAGGGCAACGCTCGTCGCTGGTGTCACTGGTGTGTACGTGGCGCGCTATATGAGTAAATATATGGTATTTGTAGGGGTCACTTGTCTGGGCTTTTTGTGTAACATTGTAATGAAATTTTCCCTACTTGCGGTGTGCTGGCAGTAGCATGTGTGTAGTGGCCAAAGGTGCCGGTGACCAGCTCGCTCTTATTCCACAACGATGATGGGTCCAACACGTAACTTTCTAAGACCAAGTTTCAGGACTCTGCACGGGTACACCTGCCATGCACGGTCTTGGCCTTTTTCAAGCACCTCCCTTGGTTGCTTCACTGGTAGCTTCTTCTCTACCTTGCCACCTCACCCGCCCCGTACGTCACTGAAAGCGTTCATCGATCTGACCGAGCATCAGCCAACTTATTGATCAAGTCAGGACAAACGGAGAGCCAGTAAAATCTATCCTTATCGTAAACAAGCTACGCACAAAACCGGTCATCGACACCATTGACTCGTTTCTAAAGTATTTACTTTTGATTTCATGGACATAGCATGGCCTACACTGAATACAAACAATTAGCCACCTAAGGGCTCAATACCCACATGTAAGGGTGTTCCATGAGGATAGAATCGATATACCACAAGGTGTAGAACTATGGCGTCCTGGTATGTGCCCCGTTTCGGCAATCCTAGTGCCCTTAAGCTTAAGCCGTTCCCAACAGGCGAAGGCGCTGAGAAGATCGATCTGGTTATGACACTCGGAGGCGATGGCACCATCCTTCACGCCTCATCCCTGTTCAAAGTCGGAGCTGTACCACCGGTGCTTAGCTTTTCAATGGGGACACTTGGTTTCCTCCTACCATTTCGTAAGTAGGCTGATTTCTTTCGCGCCCACCTAAACAACAAACTAATGATCATACAGACGTTGACGATTTCGCGAAAGCATTGGAGAGCGTGTTTCAGGGTAAAGCAACAGTGTTATACCGGATGCGCCTTTCCTGCTCGTTTGCGGACCAAGAAGGGAATATCATCGGCAAAAAGGAAGAAGGTGCCCACTAAGTGTGCCCCTTGACAAACTTGATGAATTAACCATGTCCTAGACTGGCAAGTTATGAATGAGGTCGCTTTGCACCGAGGATCAAGTCCGCATCTCAATACGATTGATGCATACGTCGACGGCCAACACCTTACCGAGGCTGTGGTGAGCACTCCATTCAACATTTACGGGCCTTCATTCGTGACAGTTCTATCACTAGTCAGATGGTTTGATTGTTTCCACACCAACGGGTTCGACAGCTTACTCCCTCTCTGCGGGTGGCCCGATTGTCCATCCGTCTCTAAGCGCCCTCGTTCTTACACCGATCTGTCCCCGTAGCTTGTCCTTCCGCCCACTAGTCTTCCCGTCCTCTTCATCTATTACCCTTAAAGTATGTGTTTATCGTGCCATTGGCTGTGACGTCCGTTGACAGCTACTTGCAGATCGGCGATCGTAGTCGTGCTCCCGCAGGTGTATCCATGGATGGACAAGCATCCCACGTGTTGAACCCCGGAGAATCTGTCACTGTCCGCGCGTCATTGCACCCCATACCCTGTATCAACCGCTCTTCGATTTCAGATCCTGCTTTGGATGCTCAAGGAGAGGGTGCTGGCCCCGGAAAGGAAGACGACTGGGTCCGAGATATCAATAACCTTTTGCAATACAACGCTACCTTCCGCAGCAAGGCACTCCTGAGACACAGTAGAACTTAGGGCTTTTGCCAAGCCGCTTATCGGCCTATGGGACGTTGGCTGTTAAACCTAAAATAGCGCAGCGGATATATTTATCAGCTCAGAAAATACAGTGAACAATGACTACTTTCTTTTTGACGGCACAAGCAGGTATATCAGAGTAGGAGTGATGTGAGAAATACATGGAACAACACAAAGAGACATGAATATTATTACTTTTTAGGCTCTAGAAATTCTGGGCTGTAATGCGGCTAAGACGATTGAGAAGCTCGAGGCGACCTGGAACGAAAACGTTCTACGACGCGGGTCGTGAGGGATTGCGGGTGCAAATGCGAGGATTGCGTCGTAGGTGACACTGCGTCCGGCTGCGGCTCTTTAGCTTTATTATCCGCATCCCAGGTTCCTTCAGAAGCGTAAGGAGGCGGCCGGGCGACCGCGTTGGCCTCAGGAGGGGATGCGACGCGTATGTGCACGATCTCGAATCGTACGAGCGTAGAAAGGACAATTGGCCAGGCCGTCCGACCAATTCGCGCCATCGTGCGCTCGGTTTGGTTGAGAGACACGCGGACTTCGAGGCAGATCAAGTCACGATCGACGTCTTTGAGCTCTGGAAAGGCATCCCGAGCAAGGTCTATGGCATCCTATATATACCAAGAGTTGGTAAATGCACACGGTTCAACAAATTTCAAAAGACTTACGTCGTAGGACGCTCCAGGTGTAACATAAACCAATCCTGAGCCATAGGAGTACGTCACTATGTCAGGAGGAGTTTGAGCTGGCGCGCGAGAGAAGGATCCTACAGCAGTTGTCTGGTACGTGTGAGACATTGGTGGTGGGTGTGAGAGTGAAGTTTATGGCTGACCGACAGGGTGACTTTATATCACTGGACTCCATCAGTCAGCTTCAATTCTGTTCCAGTTTGCGGTGCGATAGCCACACCGGAGCATTGTACGGGTGGCCGGAACAAGGGTCGACCATTGTTCGGAATATACATGAAGAAGTCCAGGCTGCACTAGGGTTGCACTGCTCCAGGCTGTGCAAAGGAAATGTGTTTGGTCACGGTGGTCAAAGACATTGACCTAGATTGACCCGGGCCAGTCCCGCCGGGCCTCTCCACAGCATGTTGTTATGTAATCAATCGATGGACCGCCCGTACTGTAAATAGCTGGATTCAAGTTACTACTGATACTACGATGTGAGGCCGTGGCCTTCTTGACGTTCTTAGCAGGCCCCCCCCTCGAATCCGAACAACCGCCATGGGGAGCTTTCCCACACCGGGCAAGGATGAGGTGCCACACAGACACGACTGCCACACATACTGCCACCCACACATTATTGGCACATGCTAGTTGGGCCAACGTTCGATCGACGCCGGGAATGTATCTGCTCAGACCCCTCTTGGGACCCAGAGCCATATGAAAAGCCTTGCTATACCCTTCGGAATTTATCTTGATACGGTTTGACTATTTTTACACTTTTTAAGACTTTTTTCTTTTCCTTGTCGACTACTATGCGTGTTGACGACACCACGACGCCGCCACCGTTTCTCGCCTTCGTTACCAGATCAAGCGCGACAGCGCGAGACTAAATCCCTCATCGTTTGATGAGATGCCCGACGGTCAAAACTTGAAGGTCTTACCGTCTTACATGTGTTACGTACTACACCCCTTTGTCCATTTCTACTTCTTTAATCTTTATCATGTTATTCTTCAGGTACAGGCTCCACACACGGTGCTCGCAAGACATTGGTTATGTCCTTTTGGCCATTGCAGTGCGTGACACAAGATCTGCTTTATCCTCTCCCTCTCACGTATGCGTCAGTGTCTTGTCTCGGCTTCTAAAACTTCACCACATGCACACTGGCACACCCCTTTCACACACCCTTACATTTAAAGATTTGAACACTCGTCGGCTGCCTTAGAACCTCACGAACGCATTACTATCCACCAACCTCACGTACTCCCGCAACTCCCTAAACTCACCTGTACCTACCACCATGTAATGTGATATCCTTCATAACCACCCGGTCCTACTATCCTCCCCAGACTGACCCATCAGTCGATGTCGACAACCCACAACTATAACTTATACTTACCTATCCAACATCGATGACAGACTTGCACCACGTGCCAGCAATCCGGCAGAAGGTTGAGCCGCTGAAAGTAATCCCGGGCCCCTAGTGCCGTCTTTATTGTTTGAAAATAAAACAAAAATCTCAAGTACCTACGCGAGGCGATCCAATATTTCTTGAAATGGCATAAATGTACAATACCTAGGTAGCAAAGGAGAGTTAAGATTTGAGACGGGGAAGGAGGAACAAGCGATGTGGAATAAGCGATGTTGCTCAGAAGATTTCGAACATGAGATAAGATTCCAATCTCTTCGATCTACAGTAAACGCTTGAACACCATTGGTGTGGTAACTCTGGTCCAGTAAGCAATTGTCACACAACACAATCGACAGCGCTCATCAACTGCACTGATGCCGTCTATTATCTCTCCGATACGGTCGTTATGTTTCGGTTAGTTCGAGGGTTGTTTTCAGGTTGTTTTCTTTCGCCATAAAAAACGGGTTATATTACTGTAACACACATTCTAGTGGAAATTGAACTGATCGAATAATGGCACATGTCTGAACGTATGGGGACCGCTTCGCACGGGTGCTGTCTTTCCGAGTCGGCGTATAGTTCCCCTCCAGCGGTCAGAACAATCGCGTCATGAGTAACTCAACAATAAACTCAACAATTATACACCCTCCTCACTCAAGCCCGTTAGAATGTCGAACATGCCCTGTCCTCGAGTTCCGTGCGCAGCGGGTCCCTGCCCCGGCTTTGTATGGCTTTCCTTTGAGTTACGATCCTTCTTTCTTTTCCTGTCCTTCTCAGGCGCGAATGCCCCCTCTAGACCCTCTACACAAGCATCCCATAAACCAGGAGGGATATGCTGCGCATCCAACGTTTCTCCATTGGCGAGAGTGTGATGGAAAGCCCTCCCAGAGAACATCGATGCCGGGCTAGGTACCTTTTTTGTTAAAAGTAGGGTTTGGGAAAGCATCTCAATAGCATCAATTGTGGCGAATATCTGGGCAGAGAGTTGGACGCTGCGGTTTTCCGGAGGAGGACCTGACGGCTCGGCCAATAATATTTCTCGCTTCGGCAGAGAGGGCCAAGAGAACGATGCCAAGAAGGTCTGGGCCTCCCTGACCATCCATTTCTCCTTTTCTCTCTCGATACTAGGCTGGGCCTCATCGGCACGGATGGTGAGGCGGCTTACAGTCCATCTCAATGAGACAGCGGCCATTAGGTACTCCGACGGAAGGGCCTTGACTAAACGTGTGTTGGAGCCCAGTGCACGTAAGAAGACGGCCAGCCGGAATTCTTCATCCCGGAGTTGAATGGGCCAAATGTCGAGATCTTTTTCATCGTCGATGTCGATATTGTGAGATGAGAGCAGGCTGGCGAGCGATGGCACAGATACAGGCTCTCCAACGTGCCGGATACCACGGCGGACATACTCGATGACGTGTTTGAGCCGCCTGCTACGCGAAGTCGACGCCCGAGAAGAGGTCGACGGGGGTTTTGTGCCGACAGAAAATTCCTCGAGTGCCCCTTGCAGCGGAGCCAAAGGGTTGTCGCTCCCCATGTCTCCATCGGAATCTTCCTCAACCACGTCAATGACTTCATCGCCGTCGGACTCTTGATCAGCTTCACTATCTCCCAATCCGTCACGCTCAGGGTCAGTTCCATGCTCAACGAGGCCTATTCCGTCGTCCAAAATAGCGTACACCCACTCCCGGATCGGACGCCCGAGACTGCGTGAGACCGTCTCGACATCCGGGTGCTCCAAAAATAAGTCAGGCCATGCGGTTCCGGTGGTAAGAACGTCCATCAACCCGGGAGAAAATTGGCCGGATCGATATGCAGATAAATACAATGAACGGACGCGTATCTGAGGTTCATTCTCGTTCTCGACGGGATGGTCGGATGTGTGACGAGAAAGGGATACTAGCAGTGGGCAAGAATCGGCCCCATGAAGGGGACAAGGGAGGGAGGAGAATGTAGCTCCTTCGTCGCGGTCTGGGTGTTTAGGGATTGCATATTGCAGTGCTGCTTCGACAGTCTTCTCCACTATGCTCTCCCGTTCATCGGATCCCATGGATGTAGGTCGGATCAGGAGGGACTCGATCGTCAAATCCACAAAATCAACGACGCTGGAAATCTGGTATCGAGCCTTCTTCTTGGGCGACGTTCCGGTTGCAACGGCTGTGGCAGACTTCAAGACGTTTGCCACGCGAGTAATGCGTTGAGATACCGTCATTCCGCGTTCAAAAAATAGATTGCTTATAGGGCGGCGGTCTGCGGTAAAGTCGTTGCCTATAAGGGCCCCTAGGAGGGGAAGAAGAGAGATAGAGATTTGAAAGTGGGCAGCAAGTACAGAGGGGGTATAGATGACGCAGTTCAGAGATAGTTCGCTCGCCGTGTCCGGTGGGATGATCCCTTGAAGGGGACTATTAGTTCCATTAGCAAGACCTCTCGCCTTGTTCTTCCTTGCGACGATGAATCCGGCATCGTCCTGCATTTGACCTTCCTCTCCGATCTCTTGCAAGTTGGTTGTACTCCAAACCATCTGATCCATAGGAATATAGCCTGCATATCCCTCGATGTTTAGGATGACGTAGTCCGAGTCTCGAGCCGTCACATAGCCCCCAAGTCGAGCAGCAAGCTCAACGGCAAATGGGTCACCTTCATCATCTGCCATAAGGACCTTGACGGTCTCGTCCAGAGATCGTAAGGCCGCGAGAGTGACCGCGTAATAAAGCGGAGGCAAGACGGAGTTCTCCCTCAGAAAGCGCGGGGTGGCGCGGGAGACGGGCGACGTCCTGAAAAATAATAGAGAGGGTTGGATGATGGACTGTGTCATGCGAATTGCGCTAGTCGCGAATTTGGACGGGCGATACGGCCCTAGTTCCAAAGTTATGTTAAGATCGGGTAGTAAGAAAGGTCCAATCTTACCGTCGAAGACAAAATGAAGTTCGAACCCGACAGAGATCCATGCTCGTACAACCCGGGTTACAAGGTCATAGAACTCCCCAAGCTCGCCACCATAGACCCATGGCAAACGGGACTGGTTATGAAGCTCGTATATAAAGCTACAGAGGTGGTCTCAACGATGGTTGTGCAACGTGCCGATGAGTAGGACGCACGACCAGCCATCGACGACCAGGGGAGTGGTGGGTTTTGAATTTGATTGATCGTGAGAGAGGATGAGGGGTGTCGATAGAACGCGGTGATTTTCCCGAAGATAAGTTGTAAGACCGTGAACACCCATGATTGAAGGGAAAGATGAAGGCAGGATAAATCCCACGCCTTGCTAAAATGTAACAAATAGCTATCTATGTAACGACCCGGATGCTGCCCTTGGAGCCATCTCGAGCCTGAACTCCTCCCAACTCGGACCACCATTTAACCTTGCTGCCTCCGACTCCGCTTTTAACTTTTGATCGATGGCGCACAATCGTTGACAGACCGGATGAGACGCCTTTGCGATAGGTCGTTTTTCCCTTTCTTGTCTTTGATGGCAGAGTCGTCCTTTGCGGACCATCGTTATCATCCCGTCTCTGGGAAATCTCAGGCTCTGGGGCCAATTGGTCCCCGATATCCTTCGATTTTGCTTTGTATGGGACACGGATGGGAACAACAGCGTAAGCTTTCTCCCATTGCTTGCGATGGAGCCTGTAGACGGCAAGGGTTGCACGAGCGTCTGTCACCTGAAGTATGGCTCAATCAGTGCTGTGAAAGAACACGGGTGTGGGCGTACGCTGTTATGCTCGCCTTGCTGGATTTTTGTGCCTAGCATATCGTGCACCAAGTTCCTCAGAGCAGGTCGAGCAGAGGGGCTTTGGCCGTGTCGATGAGCTAGATGTTGTGTATCGCGGATTTGCGCCCGGGGATGTGAGAGCATGAGTGCCTAACAAGAGTAGGGTTATGCAGGTTTATGGGCCGAGAAGCATTCTGTATAATAGTGCACACCTTGAGATCGTTCTGAATGGCATGCCCAATCAGAATGCGATCTTTGATGAGCTCAGCCACTGCGCTCTGCACCTCTTCGAATGTCTTCGCTGAGTAACGGTGGAACGGTAAGTTTGAGCCAAACACACACAAAAAAAAAAGGCAAGACTCACCGTTTATCATATCTTTTGCTCGAACCCCACTCCACTGGGTTCTCCAATCCGTGACCCGCTCTTTTTGTCGCACAAACTCATCCAGCAAGACGGCTCCAAAGTAGTTGACCACTGAAACCCGCGCGAGTGTTGACTCAGTTCCTGCAGGTCCCACACCGACCATTTCACAATCCAAGGCTATGTATTGGCCAGGTTGCTGATCCTTGGGGGGGAGATCGGGAGAAAATGGTATCGGGGAGAAAATCAGGGAGCGAAGGGTCTCTACGGTGTCATCGTGAAGAGAAGAGTTGCCAGTCGGGGAAGGGGAAGCAGATGGCAGTACATTTGAAGAGTTGGATGCACGAGAGGAATCCTCTGATCTCTTTTGGCGTTTGTTCCGAGACTTATTTGGGGTAGGGCTCGTGGCACGTAGCCGCTATACAAGAATCAATGACAGTGGTCTTGAGCTGACATAAAGATGAAGGTAAACCTTTCGTAAAGACAGCCAATTTCCTGACGGTTTACTGACACGGTTCAAGTTTGTCATAAAGACTGGTCATGAGCGTGGACAGAACGGAAGTATAGCATTAGGTCAGCATATTCTACGTTTCTCTACCAAGTTACAGCTCTCTACTACAGAATGGTCGTGGCACGCGCCATCGGGATGCTGAACAATGGAATTGAGCATAAAGTCGCATACACGAGAAGACAGGCAAACAAAAGCTCAGCGGTGTCAAAAATGAGGAGCACGCTCCCTTCCAGGAAACCCCGAGAAGGATATCCTCCCTGAAGAAATTCAATCGAGTTTCGGAACATCATATGGGAAGATACATGATATGGCGGAGATAGACGAGCAACTCACCATTAACACCAATAAAATTCCAAGTGGAGCAAACAGGCGAACTGCTTGGGTGTGGAAAAAATATAAAAACTTCAAGGCGCCGCACAAGAGTGAGCCCCATTCAGTTACTGAGACTTCCCGCAAAGGAACTCAGCAATCGCATGTCTATCCCTAAGAGAAATTTGTCCAACTATTTGGTCCGCTCATATCATCGCGTACACGACCAAACATTCAGACTGCAGAGCCCCGACCCAAGCCACATTCGAAGAAGGGATGAGGGGACCCTAGACATGCAGCACCAACTGCCTTCTTAAGGGCAGACGCTTTCCATGGCATACATGTAAAGGGTTAGATTACTCTGCATCTCCGGGGACTTTCCCCACAGCAGAAGGAAAGGGGTGGCGATGACCCCTTGTGCGTGAGCTGCGATAGCGATTCTTTGCGCGGCGTTGTGGGATGAAGAAACCAACAACTACAGTAGCAAAAATAATATTTTAATGTTTCGGACACTGCCGGTACAGCCAGTTGGCCTGGCCCCTGCCGCCCGGTGCACAGCAAACAAGTAACCGTAAATTAATGTCTTCACCCTCAGAGCAAAGTGATCTCCCTTCTAGACAACCTTCCTCTTCTTCCACTTCTTCTTCTTCTTCCCCTCCACCTCCGATCCATCCTCACACACCTCCTCCAAGTCGTCGCGAGATGGATCCTCCCCCTCCTCCTCCCCCACCACCTCCCCAGCAACCGTCCTTCGTAGACCGCATACCTTCAATTAGACTGTCTGTCCCACCTAGAGGTACGTTCCAATCTCCTCCGCTCCCGCGCACCTGTCTAAAGAATACAGGCCCCTTTTCCCCGTCGACATCTGAGCGTTGTTTCACGTATTGTTCCCAATCTCATTTCGGTCGTGCCCATGGACATGAACCGAAATGCTACACCTTCTGTTTGCGGCGTATATTTAATCACGAAGTCAACCGTATCCTCACCAATGTTAATTATGGCCCAATAATGGAACCACCTACAGTCCCGGTGAACATCCCACTTTCTCAGGAGGCCAACACGACGCTAGGTCAATATATTTCCGATTCAGCGCCTGCAGATGCCTCGGATGGCCCTGCGCCCTACTCCCCGACTCCTGGGAGTGAGCAACAGCACTGGCAAGAAAGATATTACGTCTGGCTATCCCGCTCGAGGCGAGCCACCTCGGAGCACCTGTCACACATGAAGCGTGACCTCTTTCAGCAATCTACCTATGAACGTTGCAAAGCCATGTGGGCCCAGGCCGTTAAAGAGGGTAGACAACATGAGTTTCACCACACCCCAGAGGCACAGTTTTTTGGATCTCAGTGGAGTGCGAATATGCACGAGGATATTCTGTGCGTACATTCTTCAGAGGTTTCCTCAAAAATCTGCACCGTTGTTCATGCAACATTTTAGCTGTCCCCCGTATCGTAGCATGCTGTTCCCATTGTCTACGCCAGCTCCGGAGCTTGGGCGTATCATATCCAAATACCTTGCCCCGACGTCTGTGGTCCTCAGCACACTGCGTGAGTCATTTACGTCCGGCGGTCAAGCCAAATTCGCCCACAGGATGAAGGAGTCTGTCCAAGACGGCGCGCCGTGGGCTCTTGCCTTGAATGTGGGGAGGAAGATATGGGGTTTACTATCGGGCGATGGTGATGGATAGGAGTAGAGATTGAATCACACTCACATGGGGCAAGGCTCATATGGCATTCATCCCTTGTCACTCCCTAATTCGAGCATTTTCCCCTCCCTATTGAGACCATCCGATATGCCCCTCAAGTGGTCTAGACTATGACCGCGTGTTGACTGTGCCGACTGTATTGTTGTAGGGCGGATGGTATATTTGAGTTGAGTCACCACCTTGAACCGCGTTCCGTCTTTGTGCTATAAACGCATGTCCTTGGTCCGCACACACAGAATTAGGCGGTGTCTGGGGGTACAGATTCTCACGTTAGCCATAGGACCGCTATGTACGGGAATTGAGGTGAAGAAACCAACCTAGCTGCACTGGGAGCCCGGCAGCTTGATGCACTTAGTCAATAGAAAACGACTTGTTGCTTTCTGTTCTGCCTCACCCCTCCATCGTCATCATTACTGTCAACCGCGCGGTTGCTTTATTGCCCGATTTTGTCACGTGAATTCTCCACTCGGCGTTACTTGTATTTTGGGACCTTTGTCCCTCACGTATCATACTTGACCGTAGCCAGGGTAATTGGTACGTGCAAACCCTTTCGGATATCCGAAGACGTTGCCGCTATGTTTGAAAGTATAGACCGTGTCATAGCCCCTTGCGGTGCTATGACTCTATCCATACTCCCCTTGAGCGCCTGGTAATTGCCGGTCACCAGTCTCCGTCTTGACGCCATCATTAGGACTCCTCTCACCGGGCTTTTTCATTACAGTACCAGGAAGTGATGTTGGACTTGCATCGCGCAGAGCACCGGAATGACTTTATCCTTTACTGGGAGTACGGAGCCCCGTTCACACAACTCGTTCCCGTCACACACAGCATTGTCTGTACTTCCTAGTGTGTCGTCGAGCATCCACCTTGGGGGCAGGTACGAGTCGGCATTATGGCGTCTTCCTGGAGTTCACCGTTAGTTCCGCAATAGCCAGGGCGGTGGACATCGCAAAGTATCATGCTAGAGGCACTGACATCCGCTTTAAGTGGTTGCTATACCATTCAATTCGGATCCAGACACGAAGACCCTACCCATAGAAAGTTGAACACCGTGCCTACTCTTGGAGTATCATCCCGGAACTAAAGCCTCCGTGCTGACCGGCTTGGCCGATTGAAACCACCTAGAATGGAGGCTCGTCAAGACCGTTATGGCGACCTCCGCGAGGTACCGGACAAAGTTGGATGGAGTTCGGTGCCAAACCTTCCTGACATGTAACACCAGCTTGCTAAAGCTGGTCGTAGTCCTTTTTGTCCGGGTTCCCATGCTCCGATGCCATCAATAGGGTATCGCGTGTCCCACTAGTGCTCACCGGTATGTGTTTTGCCTGTGCCTGGTTTTGGACTGGACTACGTCCCTGGGACCTTTTTTTTGTTTGTGCTGATTCTCGTGCTTATTCAATTGTGTTGGCGACCTCAAGTGACCGGGGTTGGTCTTTTTCACATCGAGACACCGTCATCCGAGACCGGGAAGCACCTGCGGCCCATTATCCCCAAGCGGCTCCGTCAGTGACCCACTATCTATTCTGCTGCGCGTTTATTGTCAGGAGCTCTCACGCGCGAGACAGGCTCGGAAGTAGTGATGTCATCCTTAGCGACAGTTCTCAGCAGCGCACGTAGAGGTTTTGCCAATTATTGTCGCCTTTTTAAAAGAGGAGCGCTAGCTGAGAGCTCTACGATCAAAGTGCCTACATGTACATGACATGTACAGTATGAACAGCTCTGGTAGGCGTGCCAACGCAGAATCGGAGGCAGAGGCCGCTACCTGACGCTATACCCGATAAGGCAGAAAAAATGGTTAAGCCAATTGTATTACTCAAATAAGCAGGGCCGCGACTAGGAAAAAAAGGCGTTAAAGTTCGCGTAGATAACCGATCTTTGATCGATAACAATAAGTCACACTACTTGACTGGCAGTCCCAAGATCCACCTCTGGTCAGGAACAACAATAATGAACACAGGACATCATGAAAGGGGACAAAACTTGGGCGTCAAGATGCCTTGTTTGTACACGAGCACCCCCTTGGGAACTTTCTCATCTGTGCCATACCGTCACTGCATTGGTCTTGCCTCGGCGATTCGTCGCCAGCTGCGCTGGATCGTCGACAGCCTCATGCAACACACGTTGAAAACGGGATGGCTAACACCCCGTTAAAGTATTAAGACCTTGCAGAGGCAACTCGGCTACGGTCTACGTTGGCTCTCTAAAATTGATGATTGTTTACCAAAGAGGAAAATGAATAACCACACTGGCTTGCAATATAATAACATGGTAATTGCAAAGACTTGGGACCTGCCCCATCCCAAGACAATGCCACGACGATGTGAAAGAACACATCACACAATAAAGGGGCTAGTTCCACGACAGGGTTTCACAACAAATGTCGTATTGTAATAAGCAAATAGGTGAGTAGAGAAATTCGAAGTGGGGTTGGCTATGCATTATACGAGCGGTAAAGACGTAACTATGAGCATCATCCCCCCAAATAAAAATACAGTCATGCGGCCTGCCTGCTGGATAATGTGTCGATACAGTATAGCGTAAGAGAGCTGTCCATCAGTCAGTCAAAAGGCCAAAACGGACGTCCTAGCGTGCAACGGAAGGACATGAGCGGCCATGAGCCAAATCTAAAAAAAACAGACTATCTGTCAGCTTCGACGTTACCGGACTCCATGCTAGATTTGCAAACGCACGTTGAACATTAGATAAGATGTCTGGTCAGCCTCCAAGGTCCGCCATAGGTAGTAGCGCATCCCGACATAAATGCCGAAACTGGCTAAGAATGCGCTGCTGATGGGACCCACTCCCCAGAACCAACAGAGAAAGATAGACCAAGCGACAGTAGCAAAGAGGGTGAAGGTTCGAGAGAATTCGGGAGCATAAATGGGGAAAGTCATTCGTCCGAGGGCTTTGTCTCCTTCGACGTCGGGAAAGTCCTGCGCCTGAATTGTCGTAAAAATCAGGATGCCGCTAATTATGACGGCAGTGACGGATACGAAGTCCATGGCGTGGTTGGCGCCTAATCCCCGTCAGTTATCCGCGAATCGAAGAAGTTTGCAGAACTACATACCAATGATGATTGTAGCACCGACTTCGAAAGAAGCGTAGCCCCCAATATTACAGAAGTTTTTGCCAACGATATGACTAGCCGCGCCGAGTTCGTCATAAATGAACGTGGTAACCACGAGGCCCAAAGTCGTCAAGACGAGGTCCTGGTCGTATATGGCCGACAAAAATACACATAATATGACAACAGCCCAGCGTAGGGCAACAGCCTGAGACTCGGTAATTCTCCCTGCCGGGAGAGGTCGCCAGGGACGATTGACTTTGTCTTCCTCACAACTGCGGGCTTGGTTGGATACATTGCATAATAACAAGTGGAACCAGATCCATATCCAGCATTGGAGTAAGTTTGAGAATGACTGCACGGGTGCAGTCGCACAGGCAAAGGCGGTCTACGGACGAGGCAAGGTATCAGGGCGGTTGAAGGAGAAGTGATGGGACTAGGAAGACCTTACAATGGGGAGAAAAATGGTCTTATAATCTGTCCACGTAAACAAAATGGCGGTGTGTAGGTGATACATCACCGAAGAGAAAAAAGATAAGAGAAAGGCTTCAGCCTGGCTGAAGGTCAAGTTGATCGAGACCGACCAAGGAGAGTTGTTGATGTAGTGAGGGGTGAGGGACGGCACGATGATTCTCGCCATGATACTATTTGAGCGGGAACGGTGAGTGAGGAATACGAAGAAGAAAAGAATGGAGAGAGGAACGTACTGGACGAGGTCGGCACAAGAAAGCTACAAGGAAACAGGATTGCGAAAAATAACGAAGTGGACGTGGGGACTGGCACACACGAATTTCGGAGAGGTGTGGCCAGGCATAATAAGTACCCGTGAGTGTGTTCCATTTGGGGTGGAAGACCTCAGGTAGATCACACCTGTTTTCGGCGTTGCCCTGGAAGAGCAATAGAAAATCAGTGTTGTGTTCGGTCCGCGGCAAGTGAAGGGCATGAAAAATCAAACTGAGACAATAAAGTGTGATGCCCCATTTGATTTAGAACGGGTGAGATGGAAGGAAAACCAAGTAGATGAGAGACGTGGCGTGGCGATGAAGAAAAAGTGACCAAACTGTCGGTCTCGGTAACCAGAGACATACGACTAAAAGTCTCCGCGATGGACCCCAGTCACCTTAATTATCGAACATTAACTCGGGTCAAATAGATGACTAATATTCCATAAAGGTCTTTTGTGTCCGTACACAACTGCCAGTGCTCTGCCTGATGGAGATGATACGCTGATATGTCTTGCCTAGGACTGTTGTCCAATGCGATTTATGATTCACTCTACTGTAGGTTGCTCACTCTGGCTCTTGTTATACCAGGTCTTGTTTCACCGGCTCTTTCTTGGCTCACTAGCGGTGTCGATTCCGAGTTTCACCTGATCTCCTCCCTCTAGTACTTGGGTCCACGCGCCACTAATCTTGGTTGCGGCTACATCCGCCGTCATTCCGCAGTTATTGGGACAGCCCGTGGATCATGGACTTCAGGCACCTCTATCGTGCTACGTAGGTTTCGGCACCGACCTCATCTTGCTTACAATGAGTGCCAGTGGGGTAGCGACCGTTGTCCAGTTCACTCGCGTTACAACTTAAGACATCGAATGCCTTATTGTGACACTCCGCGCCGGAAGGCTAATCCAGGGCAGGGCCCTGCTACGACGTGCACATATTGTCCATGAGTTGTTCCGGTCTTGGACTGATCTATCGGGGCCCGCTGGCCCCCCATCTTTTCGCATCGGCGTCATTCTCTATTGTTTGATACCGAGACGTATCTCTGCGGACTAAACCAGGACCCCGAGGATGCTATTCGTACTGTTCCCCAGTTGAACACAAGGCTGAAAACCCAAACCGGGTTGACCACTTACGGGCGATTGTCGGACAAGTCGCTTAGGGGATCCTACCATGATGTGCTTGAAGAGCTGGATGTCTACCAAATTGCGCGCTCAACATGTTCCCACAGATCCCCTCACTCCGAGTCGCGAATGCGGATATTTTGCACCGCATATCCTGGCTGGAATCACCCTTGTGACTCGTTGACGGACCCCACATAGCTTCAATTTAATATTTATTGCGTTTCCCTCTCCATAATGTCTCGTCCGAAACACCGTCCAAGGTTGCCAATAGCGCGAGATTCGGCATCTCCAAGCCAAAACCAAGTCAGCTCCTCCAAAGCGATCGAGCTGGAACGCGAGATCAGGATCCAGCAAACCCCATTTGCGATAGTGTATTAATGTATCCAGCTCACTTATGGCGGCGTCGACTGAAAGGGTGTTTCCCCTATTTTATTCACTTCCCACGTTTTCAACTCTCAGGTTGAGGGTCTTGTCGGGGTCAAGGAGCAACGGCCCGTGTTTCAAGGCACTCCGCGGATCCCGAGACGTCAACCAGCCTGCGAGCATGTCCGAGTCGACCACTGTGCCTCTGGGCATCAAGTATGTACGGCACTGACCTAACCTCCAGATCGCGCGCCTTCCCAAGGGGCTGGTCTGTTCCCTCGAGCGGTCGCAGCACCGGCTTTGATTGTGTTACCTTTGTTTACGAGTACATGCTTCAACCTGTGCCACCTTATAACGTCCTAACGGCCGGGTGGCGTCGTGGTTGACAGCAGGATGGGACGGCATCGCGCTGTTGTAGATGGATGGCATCCCACCCGCGGATCCAGAGCGCGTTTCCACACAAGTCCGGGGATATGCGAGCGCAATCGCACGAGTCGGATCATGCGCAATTCATAGGAGGCCAAGCTGTCAAAAACCTGTCAAAGAATGTCAAGCTTCAAACTTCGAACATCAGGTGCTCCGAGTCATGGCCAATTGCGGCCGTGTCCATGTTGAAAACTTCCATTGCACAGTCGGGTTCCATGGCCGCAAGGCGTTGATAGAATATGTTTGATTAGTTATCATTGATTGCTGAACAGTTGGACCAAGCGACCGCGGAGATATTCGTGCGGTCTCATCATCATCGCATATTCGAGGGGATCGTCATAAAAGGATAGATTACATCTAGCATAGCGATACATACGTATGAAGCCATATGAAGGTCGATACAATAGAACTACAATAAAAGGTGATAAAAAGTACTCAGTTGCCTTCCAGTGAGTGGATGAGCTCGTCTTCATAGACTCGCATTTCAAAAGTCTTTCGGAACGTTGAGTATAACTTCCTCGGTATCGCAAAGACGACCTTCTCAAACACATCTCTGAACTCTCCATCACCCACATCTCCAGCAATGGAGGAGCATGCAAGAAGCTCGGCGTAGACCTCGGCGATCGTGTCGATTGGTGTACCTTCTTCGCACCCAAAGGCACATAAAACCAAAGTGGTGTCGCCACGTGCAGCAAAAAGACGCAATGCTCGGGCAACACGGGACTTTATAGTCTGTCGCACAATGCATTTCGTCTCGGGGTCCGAAGATGAACACGCAGAACTAAATGGGCCGACATGCACAGGAGCGGCGGACAACACGTTCATAAAATAAGGGGAGACATGCTCGCCCATGGCCCGTTGGCTTTGGGCATTAATCGCCGGGGGGACCTCCAGGTCTTTCGTTGTTGGATCCGCTGGTATCGCGTCAAGTTCACCATCAAAATCGTCGTTTGACGCCTCAAAGCGGTCCGAGTCATCGCGACGTAGACCTACAATAGAGGGTGAATAGAGCATTGCATCTGTGGAAAGCGCTACGATGGTAGGATCGTCCAGCTTGGCTTGATTTTTCAGTGAGGTAAAAAATGGTTGGGCGGAGGTAGACGTAAGGGACGATATAAGGGATGTTGAGCGTGCCAAAACCGCATTGAATGTCGAACTGCCCCGCAAAAATCTAGATCCAGGATGCCGAGACGAGAGGGGAGAGAGGACACCGATATCCGAATCGTGAACACGATAAGAGGCCACGTTGGGAGGGTGGATTGTGTGATACAAGCGACGGACAACCGAAAGAACTGAATTTCTGGAGAACTCGAAGGAAGTGGATGAGTGGGTAGCTGCCCGGGGCTTCGGGAGATCCTGGGTTGCCGGGTAGAACGTAGTCGAAAGGACTGAGTGACGAACTTGAGCGGCAATATCATGTACAATATGCCAGGTCCTCATGGTAGTCGTGGGTGAAGGCTGTGGGGTCTTAGACATGTCAGCAAGGGTAGAAACCACGGGAACACGCCGTGTCTCCACATACTTGCCGTCCCCTAAGACAACGCGTGCAGTCTGTTGAGCAATTAAAGCCCACTGAGCGCGCTTGTTACGATGCGCGGTGTGGGCATACCAGGTGGACCTTCTGGTCCGCTGGTGTGCTTGGTGGGTTTCGTTGGGCTTGTGGAGGGTAACGGAGGAGAGCCTGGATTGTTTGCGGGTTGAGGGGCGATTACGAGATCGTGATGCGTTTCTCTTTCTCTTTGCAGGGATAGAAGTGGTCTTCGTCATGGTGGAGAGAGTGGGTGTGTTGCTGGTGATGGTGGTTCGTGTTGAAGGCGATGAGCGATGGATGGGTTAGTCATTTGTGATTTATGCTCCGCTTGAAATGCCGTGTGACGGTGTCACATGAAAGTCACGTCGATTCGTCGACCACACGCTCTGCTCTTTGCAGCCACCACTTGGTTCTCGCCTTACAAAACCTACCACTCGACTTTTCACTTCTAGGTGGCGTCTCAGCATGGCCTCTCTTTTAGAACGCATGAGCGTAGACACTGCTCCAGGCGTTGGGCCCGTACGTTCAAGACCTCGACGCGCTGGTTCAGCTCCTTATACACGCCCACCAAAAGGCGACATCAACTCGCCATGGAAGCACGACATGTTTCAACAGAGTTCTGAATCAGGAAAATCACTTTCCGATCGTCTAGATACATCGTCAAAGGACACACCCCCCAAGATGAACTTTGGGGGTGCCGTGAAGGCCCTGAAAGAGGCTACGGGGCAGGCTGCGGACAAAGAGCTATCAATTCGTGGAGCAAGCACAAGAGGAAACGTCGTGGAAGTCACCGGTCTCGTAAAAGGGACGACTGCAGAGGACGTAGAGGTGAGTAATTGTCCAAGTTAGCCGTCTGTCAAAGAGTCTGGGCCAATCTGCCCCGGCTGCAAGTTCGTCAATCTGGATCCAGATCGATTATTTTGGAGCAATTGCTTCAGATGCTGCCTGCGAGACTTGGCGTTTCACTTTCTGGTTTTGTCTCGTTGGTTTTGACCTTGATAATGCAGGCCATCTTCAAACGCTGTGGCCCAGTTACACAGTCGTCGGTGAAGCAGACGAATGGGAATGGGGACGTTACAGTACGCTTGACGTTCAAGCAAGAAAAAGATGCACGGGAGGCTGTGCGCGTTTTCGACAAGCAAGTTGCGGATGGGCGAACCCTCGGGGTACGAATTGTTGGTGGTGTCAACGCCAGCTTAAGTGGGCGTTTGAGCATAGGTGTAGTAGATGGCAGTGTTGATGCGCTCATGGAGGCGGATAATGGCCCGTGAGTATCTACCATCACTGGCTTGCGAGGGAGTATTACAACTCTAACCAGGAGCAAAATGCGTTCGGATGATATCATCTCCCGAGACCCGGAGGCAGCAGCTCGCGCCCATATACTGGTCGCGCCTCCGGGTACCGACCTGAAGGACTATCTCCCACCGTCATCAAGTCGAGGTCGCGGGCGAGGTCGTGGCCGTGGGCGTCGTGGACCGGCCGGAGGAGGGCGGCGAGAACGCGGAGATGGGAATATGGATGTGGACTAGACTGTGAAAAGGCTTCTGTTCTCTCTTCCACTTTCGTTTACTTGTTCTTGGTTCAATACTCCCTCCAATATCCGGGCTAAGTTAACTAACAATCTTTTTTACTGACTAGTGTACCAGTTGTGCATGCTTTTTCGGCTGTCTCCCAAACCCGCTTATATCCTTGCTTCAGCACTCCCTGTATCGCTTATCGCTTACGCTTTTGAGATTGAAAGTGGTTTTGCATCATGCGAGTTGTTTCCGAATGTGATGGTAAAAAAAACAAGCAAAAGTAGATATAGCAGGTTCGATCTCGCTTCAAGCCATATTTAACAAGCCACTCTCACCTGGCTTGGGAACACATTGCACTCCGATTCGCTCACCCCTGCTATGAGCATAGCCATCACCCGCTCTCTGGCAGCCTCAGGCCAGAGGTACGAGAACGAAAACCCACTTATTCACTCTCGGAAATAAGCGCAACGATCATCCTGAAGGAAGAGCACATCAAGGCCCGCTGCCCACAACATCGAGGTCACATACCGGTAGAGATAATAAAAGAAAGAGAGCAGGTAAAAGCCGAGCTTAATGAAGCTCTCTTTCTTGTGTCCGGAGAGGGTGCGGAAGATTTCTGTTGCATCATACATGTGGTTTTTGTTTCGTATCCTCAAGAGCACAAGACAGGTCAGATCGAAATATTAGGCATGAGGAATAATTTTGTCGTACTTGTTGACATTATACGCTAGTAGCGGGGCATTGAGAAGGAATGCAGTCCATTGTCCGGAGAGGAGGAAGAGTGTCGTCAAGAAGGCGTGGGCAATATTTTCGGGGAGGACAAACTGAACACAGGACGCATCAGTACTTGCGACGGGCATCGGATGCGCGAAAGGAGCGAACCTGATTAAGCTTATTGCACAGGTCTATAGGGTTGATGTAATCGCACTCCAGGTCGGAGAACATAATAATCTATATGCAGGGACAGGACTTCAGCGCCTAGTTGAAAGGTCATATCAAACTAAGACGCACGAAAAAAACCATGGTGAACAGTAAACCTGCAGCCATGAGCACCGCGAAGAGGAAAAGCCAACCTGTGTAAAAGAGATGAAAAAGGCCGGCCGTGCGACGAGAAGAAGTCACGCACCTGCACCACCCATGTCGAATATCTAGATGTACCGGATAAACAGAAAAAGTGATGTACAAGGTAACTGGTCTGGATAATGTGGGCGAGTGACCTGGGTTGAAGGTAGTGTTGGATCGCGATGAGGGCTGAGGCTGGCTGACTAGGAGAAGCAAACGAACGAGGTGCTGACGTTGGCATATTGCATCACGTGGCATCCCCGCCTACTTGGCAATATTTCACACGCACACAAGTGCGGAAGAGGTTAAGCAGTAGAGTATTATTGTTTCATTCAATTACAGGCCGGAAACTATGTAAAGTAGTCCGCGCGCTGTAGACTCGGATACACAAAATATTGACAACGGCTAGACATGCAAGAATGAAACAAGGCCGCTCTCAGTGGGCCAAGTGGCCAACGGAATTGCCCTTTCAGATCCGCCAATAAAGTGAATGCAGTGGATGTGGATCGAGGGTCTGGATCAGCAAAATCTTATCATGATCAGTTCCAACTGTGTTCACGAACTGGACCACCTTCAGGAGACTATGATGTAAAGGTGAGATATTTTATGCACGCGCAGCTGAAGGATTGATTGAACTATCCAATTTTCTTCTCGGGACGCCTAAGTTATCTCGGAGCTGGAACCCAAGTTGGCGCGCGTGTGCGCACTGAGATCCGCCCCAAGAATGGATCTCAAAGCATAAAATCGTCGGGCTCTATGAAGTCATGATGATGTACACGGTCGAAACAGATGCGTTGGCAGTTGCAATCATACGTGCACGTCACAAGTTTACGGTAAACGCGGAATCTGAAGACCGTGCGCCGTGCACTGCACAGCATCGAGCCCTGGAAGTTGCCGGGATGACTTAGGTTTCACGAGCTCCACTGGCTCATGATGTATGATCTCAGAGTAGCCGCCCCAGCGACCCCGGTGCTGTCGTAGTCTATCTGCGTTTTGTCAGACGATTTCGGAATGTCAACTTTGCATCCCTTTTTGGTGCATGCGCAGTTTGAACAGCGATTATGTAGTCCCTCTTGCTTTTAGCGACCGTACAGACCCCCGGAAGGAGGTGAAAGATCTCTCCGGGCTCATATATACAATTTTAGCTCTTCTGAATCTAGATTGGGGGAGTCTCCTCTAGACCCATGTTTCAGCTTGGTTCTTGCGACCCTTCAAAAAGGGCCCCTCACTTCTCCAGAATCGGGGCCACTTCCGGCGTGATAGCGGATCGAAAATTGGAAAAGTGTACCTCCGTCAAAATTTCAGCGCATGCACCTGCTTGTAATTTGCGGCACGGTGATGCAAATACGTAGCCAAAGCAGTAAAATAGGCCCGAAACTGAAATGGACTGATCCCGCAATCCACAAACATTAAACCCGGATGAAACAATAGGATGAGGGCGATAGTACAGTAAATTAAATCGTCGTAATACTGGCTGGTGCATAGCTCAGGAAATAATCACGAAGGTATAGGGCGCCGCCGGTATTCTCTAGCCTTTTTGATCGCATGCCGACATCGGAGCAGTGCCTGCGTCACCACAATATTTCAACCATCGTGTTCATGACGGCCCGCGGCCAGGTCCCCACAACTTGAAGTGTCACAAGGGGTTAATACTTTCAAGGATAATAGTATTAACTTTCCATGCGTTACAGCATGAAATTTTCCGCGTCCGCCGTCAGCTAAACGATATCGGGTGATACACTTGTCGACTAGCCTGGCGCTAGCAGCGCCAGTGATTGGCTCGAAACTTGTGGCAGATACTGTAAATTTTCATTCATCGAGAAGGGGATTAACACGCGCGCAAGTTTCTTCGCTGTCTCGAGGAAGAATAGTAGCCGATCCACCTTTGAGCAATATCCCAGTAGTTTGTTCTAAACCGCGTCGCGCCGGTACGCCGTCGGTTCGTGCACTTCCCGACGTGGGACCAGATAGTGGTGAAGCAGATGTCTAAAGGCGGCATATTTGTTTCACTTCTTGCCAGATTCTTGAAAATGGACGCTGACAACAAAGGTGAGTATAACGTGTAGGTATGCTGTGCAACTGGCTCAAGTGGGATGGGACATTAGTAAATGATAGAATGAGATGTATGTAGGTAGTAGCCGCTAATCGCTATATGACAGAACAACTTGGATTGGCATAACTCATCGTAGTCCTGAAAAACGATGCAGCTGCCACCTGTAGGTGATAGTCATGAGCGAGCAATACACCATGATGTACTCCCCTTGAAGCTTATAGAGAATGAGAAATTTTTTGGAAGGATTCCCGTACATACCATTCAGAACACCGTGTACACGACGGACACCTAGAGGCCCACATTCAAGTCGACTGCTATCCTGAAAAATAGTCCCTCCCGACAAGGGATCAACTACCATTCATGCATGACGATTTGACAAGCAACATAGCCTACTGGAGACATCCAAAACCCTTCTTGGATGAAAGTTCCCTCACCAGCTTTCAGCCACTACCTCCCTTTCCACGCTGCGGCTAATGCTCGTGCACCTACCTCCGCCGCATCCGAAACAATCTCTACGTGCTTGAAAACATGCCCATTTTCCTTCAGGAAAGAGAGGACAATTTCACGGTAGTCTTCTATACACCCTAAGGAACCACCGAGACATAGAACACTCGAAGATGCGCGGGCCTTGCGAGGATGGTTCTATTGGTACAGTTGGGAGTAGTCGTCAGAAGGACAGACGGTCACGTACCTCTTGATCGGAAGGGGAGATCAGAACCGCTAATATCTGCCTGGCGAGCTTGTGTGCACAGTCCCTCACAACTTCGACGGCAAGGGGATCACTATCCACCGCCGCTGCCTCGAATACAAGCGGGCAGAGCGAAGAGAGCCGGCTCTCGCGTGGGAGCGAATTAGTCGAGTCTGGCGCATACACAGCCGCCAGCAAATCCATCACGTCCACAACGCCGAATCTTTTGAGGATCTTCTCTCTCAGTGAGCCATGTGTAACATTAACCCCCGTATCTTGCTGTGAAAGCAAGGCGCGCACGGCTGTACGCCCGACGTCGAAACCACTACCTTCGTCTCCGAGGATCCAACCCCAACCGCCCACACGCCCGAGCTCCTCTAGCGGAGCGTCAACAGGGCCACCGCGAAAGCTGGCGACGATACTTCCTGTACCTGCAACCACTGCGATGGCGGTTTGTACGTCTGGCAAGATGCGCAGCGGTGCAGCGAGGAGGTGGATGTCGTTAGAAACGGTAAGACGTTCGACAGGGACGGTGAACAGCGCAGAAATATGAGGGAGAAGTTGAGAAATTATGGAAGGCGAGTCCACGCCGGCGCCGCCCAGCCATGCTGCTCGAAGATTGTACGGCGGTGTGCTAACTCCGGCGGCATCGAGATACGTGGTAAGGTCGACTGGGAGTGTGATTGCTCTGGGTGGCCGAAGGGCTGTTGTCAAAACGGAGGACGCCACCTCGCAGATGCTTTTGAGAAAGGCATCAAGGCCGAGGTAGGCAAAGTTTGAACGGCCGGTTCGTGCGCGAGCAAGTATAGTTCCACTTGGTGAGCATAATACCGCGGAAGTTTTGGTAGAACCGCAATCGATAGCTAGATACAACTCTGTTGGAGACTCGGAGGACATATTGAGGCAATCCGTATCATTGGCACTATTTTGTTCTGTAAGGTTAGGGTTATGCTGCGTAACAGCGTATCAACAGAGTATTAGGGCCTACTACGAGATAGCAACTACTGTTACCCATACCCGAACCCAGTGGGTCAACTCAAACTTTCAAATCCATTCTTTTTGTTAGAAGAATCGTCTCCTCTGAAATCAGTATCATCATTCTCTCTCCAAGTTGTGCAAATTCTAAGTTTCTCAGTATTCCCCTCAGACATAAACATTTTTGAGTCTTGCATTACGACTAAGTGTTCCGATGCCTTTCTCTCTCTCTTCCTTCCTCACATCTCTCACCTCTCTATTTTCACTTGGGATGACATCAAGTCTCGAAGCCGACACAACACCCAAAAATATCCCACTCTCTTTATTACGTCAGTTTACCGCCGAAACCAAATGATTGCAGACTTACAAAGTACGGATCCTCAGATCATAACACCCTTCCACCTTGAATGACAGGAATACGCTCCCACTCGTTTACCCACATATGTTGGGAGAAAGCCATAAACAACCAGCGAAACCAGACGAGCTGGGATTGATGCTGCTTCGTGGCTTCAACTGATCGAAGGTATTGCCTTATCCCCGCGACAAAGACTGGTCGATCAAATGAGGAAGAGCTGCTGTTTTTCACGCCGCGTCCCATAGCGTCTACAGCCCTGAAAAGAGCCGTCTTTAATTTGACGTACAGAGGGGCAAGAATTCCAATATATTCGATGACGATTGGCTTCGATTTAAGGGAATACGCCGTCAACGGGTCTATGCTGTCGGCCTGAGGCGTGGCCAGAAGGAGAGATACTCCATGATACAGTGAGATGTGATTCAGGTGGCCAGACACACCGTATGAATCAAAAGTCAGGATCTACGAGCAACATGGATCACCAGTGATAAATGTTGTTGAGTAGGACACGTACGATGGAGATATTGTAATCTACGACATATCTGTTGACAGTAGCAGCGATAAGACTGGCATTCCACGCCGTAGTGATGCTGTCCGGAAACTCACTTTGGTTTTGTGAGCTACAAGAAAACATCACAAGACATGGTAACGTAACGTACGGTTCGTCGAGGACCCATCGTTTGTCCTTAGCGATTCCAATAACGTCTAGGCTATCCTCGATTTCACGCCTTCGAACCTCACCCAGGCCGTACGCATTGCCGACGGAGAAGCACAGCGAGTATACGTGTAGAAAAGGGTCGGCGATAGAATTGCTACTTGCTGGACTGGTGGATACAGAGGTCTCGGATGAAGGAATTAGAGAGGTCAAGGTCGGACCGAAAAAAAAAGTCTCGTCGTCAGGATGAGCTGTTAAGAGTAGGATGCGTGATGGGTTGGACGGGATAGTATTGGGCTGAAAGGAAAAAACATCGTCCGAATCCAATGGATGGAGCAAGAGAGCCCAGAAGAAAGCGAATAAGGCGAATATAACATACAAGCCAGGGCGCGTAGACGGCATCTCAGCACGTATTAAACAAACCCGTAACGCGTGCGCCTAGCTTCAAGTTGTCGGTTGTCATCGCTGTGGATTGTTCCTTTTTCCATTTTGATCCACAGCATGCTCATAGCCAGTCAAACCACCTCATGTTTCATTCGTCGTTCATTCATCCGTTCTCGTTCAATCGCTTTCTCAGTGCAGTCCATCCACCGCTTTCAGCATACACAGCCGCCGCTACGAAAGCTCGCTTTGCGTGAAAATATCTACACGTTTCCGAATTTCTTGACCGCCTCGCGCATTGCAACTTGCCCTGCTTTAGGATGGGTGATTTTATCTGACAACTATCTGGCTGCCACTGGCCTATTGCTTTATGCTGGGATCACGGACTGGGTGAGTGTTCGAGTCAACTTTGTACCCTGTCTCGTTGAAAGATTTGTTTCACAGTTAGATGGTTTCTTAGCACGTAAATATCGGATGACATCTATCCTTGGGACTATCCTTGATCCTGCCGCGGACAAAGCACTTGTCGGTACTCTTGTCGTCACATTGACGATGCAGGGATTGCTTCCTTGTGAGCTCTCAAAGCCCGAAAAAGAAACTCAGTACTCATCCTCGAACTAGTCCCGTTGGCTAGCATTATCTTTGGTCGTGATATGTTGTTGTCACTGTCTGCGTTTTACATCCGATACACGTCGCTTCCACATCCGGTAAGCACGCCACCTTGCACTCGTATCATCGATTTCAACTGTCCGAAGAAAACTTTTCGGCGCTACTGGGACTTCTCGATACCATCTGCGGAAGTGCGTCCAACGACGATCAGTAAAGTCAACACAGCGCTTCAACTTCTCCTTTTTGGGTCTACAACGATAAGTCCCCTTCTCCCAGGCGTGTCAGCTGGCTTCGGGCTTTACCTCAGGGGCTTGCAGTAAGTCTTCCGTAGCAAGACGTCTTGGTCCAGGCATAACTGTACGACTTAGATGGGCCGTAGCCATGACCACCATTTGGAGCGGTCTATCTTATGTAGCCTCAAAAGATGCTGTCCGCATCCTATCTAATGTTCGCAGACTAAAAGGGCCGCCACCCAATCCATAAACCGCCTTACTTGCGATCACACGGAGTATTATACAACACCCACTCTGCTAGGTCAATTTCCATCTTCAAAGACTCCTTTAAGCATCCTTAAAACGGGTTGTTCTATTACATCTCTGGATCGGAGCATGGTATTGGTTCATGTTAGCGGTGTGTGATCCGGAGACTACAACTATCAAAGTTTCAAGTCGTCGTAACTGGCCGTATAGATTCAGATAGCACGATGGTCACAGACACCGCATGGGATAGATGACGTAGTGTAGGCCTACTACAAAGGGTGCAGACTTTTGTTTGTAAGTGCACACCGTCTCCGAGTCTACCTGGGCCAGGCGGGGTTTGAAATGAATGGGTCATGTGAGATACACGTGCACCAGTTGACTCGTGTGTATTCATCTTTTGACTACACTCCAGCTGCGATTGGTTGAAGCAAACCTGCTTAATTATAGCTCACTGTGCGGTCATCGCAATGGTATATTCGCGCAATTTAAATGAGCGATGCATGTGCTTGGAAGAAGCTTCCATCCGGTGCCACGGACAAATCCTACTTGTACTTGAACCGATTATCTATCAAATTTCCTCTTAGATATCAATTCGGTGTCCAGACACTAATGCATCCAGGGTCTTCTGACTTCTCCTTTGTTGCCACTGAGTACTGAGTGCCCACCCTTGTCTATCTACCTTGTGGTCTCCTGCCCTCTGCCCACATGCCTTATCCCAGCGTCTGCTATTGAATCAAAATTCTATAAATTATCGCGTATGAACGTTATGAACCCCATCCCTCTTTCGTTGTCGCTACGTCTCATGCTTTCACCGTCATTTCTCCAGCTTCTCCTGGCTGCTTCAGCCTTCGCTTCACCATCACCCAGGCAGTCTACTAGTAGCGGCGGCTGCTCAGTTCCCAACTCGGCCCTGACATTGCCTCCTAATCAGACACAACTTGTCAAGCCAACCTCCGCACCTCTCTACGTCACATTGGGGGTTGGAGTACAGAATTATACTTGCACTTCCTCAAATAACTACACGTCAGTTTTACTGAGCTGACCTTGCCCGGGCCGCTTGACTGACCGAGATTTTGGGCAGTTCTGTTGGTGCCCTTGCAGAAGTGTTCGACATCTCCTGCTTCTACAACCAAGGAGGGTTCGTGAATATTCAGAAAGATGTAAATGAGATTTGGTGGGGATGCCCCGATATGACACAATCGGAATTGGTCACTCGGCTCCAAAATGAGTTTGGCCTCAACCTCCTTGGTCAACACTACTTTATTCAAGGCTCAGGTAGTAATGCCAGTGCTCTGAGCCCAGTATGGGACTTCAGGTCGACCACGGGCAACTCAAACGCCATCATGATTGCAAATAAGACGGGAGATATACCTGCTCCCACAGGCCCCGGTGATGTTGACTGGTTGGAACTGAAGAACGTGTCAGGTGGTTTAGCAGGAGAATTATTTCGTGTTTTTACCTACGAGGGACAGCCGCCTCCGTCGGTGCGTCTCTACCCGCTGCGTCTTCTTCGACCAATGTGACATTTTTTGTTTATAGTGCAGTCCTGGATCACCGCCGATCTCAGTCAAATATACTTCACCATACTGTAGGTGCACGTACCCCAATGGCTCAACCTGTTGGTCACTAATCCATCTCATTCAGGGCTTTTCTAGACTGCCTTTGCTACTTCGTAGACACCCCAGCTCTCGTGTGGATAGTATGCTAGTCGGCCTGGTGCCGTGAAGCATTTCTTTTTTTTTTGGCGTTCATGCCCTACTGTTACAGTTTCGGGGGGTTCTACCGCAGAGGCCCGGACAGGCGCCGGGTTGAGGCGTAATCCTAGCGCTGATGAGACGCTGGACGTCCAGTTTACTTTTACCTGTTACATATCAACGATCATTGATCATCATTGAAAGAGAGGGAGAGGGTCTGCTTGAGAATCTCAAGCTGGCAAACTGGCTTACCTGTAGCGCGGAGCCGCTACTAAATGGACAGCGCCACTAAAAATTGTGTGCACGGAGACCAGAAACGAGACCGAAAGCAATAAAAAGCAATTCGCGTTTGGTCATGGTGTCTCGTTTCGGGTATGCCCCACATTAAACATATCAAATATCTCGAAACAGCCTGAGCCCATCGGTTGACATTTTGCGAATGTAACCAAAGCAAGTTTCCAAGGTCATCCGCCCAGAGTGCCTCTCGATGCCCTAGACTTTAATCTTTAACTCTCAACCTTGACGCTAGGAATGGTTAAAGGAATGGTTGCATTGGCAGTACAGTATGTGTCACTGTATATATGTGACACCACCGTGCGTCTGTACTAGTAACCTGTGGTGCTCACTGTAATGCACCTTGGTTTAATTCTTTTGAGGGGTGCAGACGGCATGCAAGGAGTTCGGTCTCGGAAGACATACAGTACATGAGCCTTGCTCATAATGTTGTCAATAGTACTCATTTAAGATTCCGAACCCTCGCAGAATATGCCAGATTAACTACGCGAGTCATGGGTCATGTGTGAACTCCATACAGCCAGACCTGCCAAGTTGAGTGGGTGCGAACTATGGCAGCCCGCGATAGAAAGAGAGAGATCAACGAGGAGGAAATACGCGATCGCCAAACGGAGGTGTAACTGCAGTGCGAGCGTACAGGAAGACAGGAGTACTTGAACGGACTGAACCCAGGACAACGTCATCGCGTCATCTCTCGGATGACGTGTCTACGTTCGTCCGAGAAACCAAATCCGATTGTGAGTGGTTTTTTATCATGAATCAGGGATTAATATCAATTACTCCGCGGCGACGGGTCTGTCGCTGTCGTGGAAAAAATTGTGTCCAAAGCATCAGTGTAATGTATAAGTCCGTGAACCGCACTTCTCCTACAAATGTAGTACCCCAGTGAGACATGAGGTCAAACCTGACGTTGCTAGGAAGGTCACGATGAAACGACCTCTTTCTTCCAGTGCCAAATGTCCACGCTCTGATTGTGATAATCCTGAGGGCACAAGAGAAGTTCGTCTTCACAACGATCAACGGATCATCGATTACTGGCATCTCTCGCGAATCCCTCTCTTCACCTTTTTAATAGCTCAACGTTGACGTCCCTACGCAGGAGCTTGGATGTACCCTCACCGTCATATCCACTAAACGGTCATATAATGCGGAGGGTATCGAGTGCATGTTCATGTTCTCTTTTCTCACGCCTTCTCTATTACGTAAACCCACCCATCAGCATATGAAGAGCTTTTTGTTCAGACACATCGACAATCCACCTCTCAAGAGCGAAAACACCTCAACACCACGAATTAGAGTAGATCGCAGTGGGAAGTCCTATAAAACCTTGTCAAAACTATGCTAGCTGATTTCGCAGGGTCTCCGCGATACTTTCAAAAATAGTGTCCACCTTTTTAAGGTAATCGTTCGTATTCTCGTCCCTAACGTTGCCGGCTGGTACGTCCAGGGTGAATGAAGGCGCATATAGTGGGAAGGCGGCGTGGTTGGGAATTGGGGTCTCGAGAGCAAGCGGGATGTCACACTATTCGGGCCCTGATAAGCAAAAAATGGTAGCCTTTCACAATTGACGCACCGCAATAGATGTGAGCAGTGCCCATGCACGGGCGGTGTTGACAACGCTATAACCACCTAGCTACATGTGAGGGGGCCAATAGTTCGCTAGCTTGACCATTCGAGTGACGTACCACCACCAAGAAGTAGTACCTTTGCAGAGGAATCAAGCACGCGTTGGACACACCAAGCGAGACCGCCTTCACCACCAAGGGCCCAATTCCATGCACCGACTGGATCTCCTGCAAGGCCATCGACACCGCATTGTAACACTATGTAATCTGGAGCATAGGCCACGAGAATGCGTTCAACCGCTGGCCAAACGCGTGCAAATGTAGCACAGCTTGCCCCGGAATGCAGTGGCAAGGAAAGCGTGAAAGGGTCAAAGGTGGCCAAAGATGGGTCTGGGAGGGCGGCGTGCTCGGAGGGTGGGAAAAAGCCCGAAGCAGCATGATGGATGGACAATGTAAGGACTTGACCACGCGCGCCCGGTCCTCGAAACGCTGCGGCGACACCGTCCCCGTAGTGTACGTCCAAATCTAGATACATAACGCGGGATTTCTTCCGGACGTTGCCAGGATCCAGGGAGAATAATGATGACGGAGGTGCGCGCCTGAGGACTAGGAGAGCAAGTACACAATCATTTACGTAGCAAAATCCTGAAGCTTGAGATTTGTGAGCGTGGTGTCTGGGTGTAATCAGTGTACGGTTGGAACGGGGAAAAAGATAGGGCTGACCGTCCGCCATCCCAAAAAATAGCGACGTCACACCTGTCTTCGGCGAGCTCCCGCGCGGCAGTGATCGATGCGCCCGCTATACCGAGAACGTATTCTGCGAGGGCGGGAAAAGGTGCGCAGTCCTAAATGCATATTATCGGAAGATGAAGGCAATTATGAGTAGGGCTGCTGTACGTCTTCGAGACCGAACTCCCTGCATGAGGTCTGGTCAGGACCCGGTGAGTCAGCAAGGAGGGCATCGACGTAAGATTGATCATGGTATGATGTAAGGTCACGTCTAGATGCCGGAGAAGGGCGCAGTACGTTGACCACGGGTGCGTTTGAAGGATTGTGCCGAAGAAGCCCCAAAGATGTGACCAGTGCGTGAACAAAAGTGGAACGATTACGATTTGAAGGGAGAAGAGAGCAAGTCTGAAATAAATCGGGTTATAATAATAATAATTATTGTAAAAAGCTTGGAAAGAACAACCTTTGCGAGCTTCTCTGAGGCTACGTAGGTGATTCGGCGGGGTGAATGCATGATGTTTCACCCAATAAGGAAATGATCGAACCCACAACATCTCATCTCCCTCAAGAGGTGAACCGATTTCTATATGTATCATCGCCATGTAACCTTTCAATTATATCATTATATTTCCCCTTTCCCGCCACCAGTTGATTTATCCCCCCCATGTTACTCCCCTCTTTCCTCACCCTTACGCTCGCTCTACCTTCGGTCCTTGCTCAGAAACATCAGCCCGGCTCTTTCGTCGTCGCTGGCGACACCCTGGTCAGCGCCATGATGGTCTGTTTAGAAACCTTATTTTGTGTCCATGCCGCTCACCAAGCTCAGATGTTTCAAAGTAGCTCCGAAAAGGTCTATATTCTTGACAAAGTCGAAGGGAATGCCCATCAAATAAACGGACATTCCCTCTACGCTTCAGTTTGGTAGGAATATCCTCTGTCATACCCGCCCTTGTTGTCTACATTCTGGTACAGGGATATTGCCTCCAGGACGGCAACACCCATAGATGTCCAGACAAATGCTTTCTGCGCCGCCGGAATGCATCTCCCCAATGCCTCATTCGCCCTTTTCGGCGGTAACGCTGCGGTCGGTCCTGGAGGAAATAATTCCG
>QLPA01007592.1:0-10957 GCA_003313945.1 Lactifluus pinguis | reverse complement strand
CATTCCTGTCGAGAAATATGCCTCTCTGCGTCCCTCGATAGATGTTCCTCTGTCGACGTCAATCTCGTCCAGCTCGGATGTCAGGTATCTCATATAGCCGAACTACCCGCTTCGGTCGAACTCTGGGGTACAGTAAGCGTTGTCACCGGGCGTCTGCTAACCGTTCCACTCCGATAGAGTGCGCTGCTGGCGCCGTTCTCCACCCGAGACGTAATATTCTTCGTCGGGTAACCTTGTTTTGGTGTGCGGGGCCAGCGCCCTTGGCCTGTGTCGTTTGTGGGGCAACCAAACGTTTTGTTGCGAGGATGCAAGCAGCCGGCAAAAGTGGTTTACCGGTTGGCCGGTCACAGACAGCAAGCATGCTGGCCAGTCCACGTTGTCTGGCACATTTCCGATGCGAATTAATTTTTTCGGAGCGCCAGGCGTTTATTCCGCGGCACCCAGCCTACGCCGGACAGTGTATCAACCGTCCTTACTGTACAATGCCTAGTGCAATCTTTCTGACGTTTCGGCGTATGATCATGACTGAGTCAACCTTAGCGAAGCGCCTAACTTGAATTCCGCACATGAACCGATGATACATCATATAGAGCATGAGACCATTGTAAGCTTGAGCAAGTTGTGCGAGCACAACTCATCGTTTAGGATGGTGGTTCGTAATTATCTCTCACCTCACTCAGCACGGGTGAGAGTGGGTCATCCGTACCCGTTTGGAAATAGTCATGATAATCATAGGGCAACGGGCTTTGACTGACTCGGAATTACGACAGCCACAACAACCTACCAAAGGCAGGGCGTTGGGCGCAGCGTGGCAGAGAGCAGGGTCACAGCGCAGCGAGCATGCCTATGCCGTATTCGCAGAACGGGTCATTGCGCAGAAACTCGTAGCATTACGCCTAGGTGACGAAGGAGCTGTAATTGGTGCGTAAGGACTTCCGCCGTGGGAACTGGATGGTGGGCCAGGTACTCTTTATAGTAGGCAAACGATTAGCTTTAAAGCTGAGTGCTGGATGGGAGCCTGAGTTAGGCTGCGCATTCGTCGCCAGACCAGCTGGCCGTCGTTATCGGCTGCGGAGGCGCCCGTCCTCTGCCGTTTTTGTTGGTGATGTACCTACTATGAAACGTTTCTAGAAATCGTAGTGGTAATAAGGCCGTGCGCACCGCGGATAATCTAGCCAGCCTTGCAGGATGGTCAGATTCCAGGACAACGTACTTCACTGCTGCGCCGCGTTCACGTTCATCGTGACTCTCCTTACCGTAATTGGCTCCGCGGCGCTTGCCCTACGTACCTGTGTCAGTCTCAGAAATGACCCTAATCCACCAACTCACAGAGTCGTCATATACTGAGGACCCGATATCAGTCGGCGGAGGCGGAAGAGCGATATACGGTACGTGAGTGATTCGCCTGTACTCTACATTGTCTGATTGATGACGCAGTATTCTGTAGCCTGAGCCAGAGGAGGTCGGTGTATTAGGTCATATGAATGCGATCCTTTCATTCACGGCACTGGATTGGCGGCGTAAATGAGCTTGCATATTCCAAAGAACCGCATTCAATCTGCTCAGGTGAGAGAAGAACGAAGAGAGGAATGAACTAGTTGGACGTCAAAAGCACCCCCACCACTCTTTCCCACTTTCATCCGACATCCCAAACGCGCAGGGAAAAGTACAGCAAGCGGCGCGGGATTCAAACACGGAAAGACGACCAAAAGTATGCCAGATGGCGGATTGGCGGCATGACTGGAATCAATCCATTGTTTGTGTTCCATTCCATCCCTTCAGTTTCGTTCCCGCCCCACAGATTCATCAAACGGTTGGACTGCCCAACTCTCGTCTCTCTATTTTACGGGCTGATTGGACTTTTTCAATAGCGCCATTTTCCTTGAGCTCGGCTTTAACCTCCACTCTCATTTTCATTTTTTAATTCCACTCCTTAATGTTTACTATGAAGGTCACCGTTGGCTTGGCCGCGTTTTCTCTCTTTCTCGCTGCCGCCGCCGTCGAGGCCAATCTATTGTACGACTTCGTCTTGCACAAGCGCCATGCAGTGCACGCGCATGCCTGCGACACTGCGAATCCTGGTAGGCACTGCGAATCTGCGAACGCTGCGCACCCTGCCAGTTCCTCCGTCAAGCTGGCACACAAACATCACTACGCGCCCTCGGGCCGAGTTGCTGAGGCCGTTATCAATGCGCAGTCTGGCGTAATCCATGTTGACCCTGGAAAGTGCGGCCCCATCGGTGCGACAGGTACGCTTTTGTAAAGCGTTTGCTGGTCACCGTGAGATTACAACCACGTTTATGTGCAGAAAAGGTCACGAAGGTCAGCGGCCCTAATGGCCATATCGACTGGATCAATTGTGGCGTCACGGGTCGAGGCTGGACGCCTCCTCGCGTTGAAATCGGGCAGCTCATTACCGTCCCGCTGGATAACGTCAGGCATACCACATTCTCTTCCTGTAGCGATGAAATCATCGCCACATTCGAGAAGTACGGAAAGGAATTTGACAGTTTGTGTCCTCTCAAATTTGTGATTTGAGGTTATTTCAATTGATCATTTCTGGACAGTTCCTGCGATCATGCTTGCATCGTTCGCGATGCAGGAAAGTAACTGCAATCCAACCTTAGTCGGGGGTGCTGGTGAGCAAGGCCTCATGCAGATTACTCGGGACAAGTGTAAGGGCGCCCCAAATGGCGATTGCAAGAACATCGTAGGTTTCGATGATCACAGTAGCGAGTCACGTTATTGACCATCACGCAGGACTTCAATATCAGGATTGGCGCTAAATATATCTCCGTCGTCCTCGCTTCTAACAATGGTGACGTATTCTCGACCATCGGTGAATATAATGGCTGGAGCCATGGCATGACCTACGTACGCGACACGCTGTTGGCGAGAAAACATAGATCTGACATGACACAAACTAGTCTGATGCTACGCATGCCGCCCACACTTCTTGTTGCACATGCCAAAACAACCTCGACTAGCAAGTGTTCCCTTGCCTTTATTTCTGGTAATTATACTCACACACATATAGCATTCACCAATTCGTCAACGGCTGGCTGCAGGGGGTGAATGCATATGATGCGGGCCTTGGCAAATATCACAACCTAGATCAGTGTTATGAATGACGAGATCGAGTTGCGGGTCAATCCTTTCATTACCAGAATTCTGGACGCATATTATCTTTTTACTGGTATTCGAAGTGTAGTCGTCTGTTTTAAAATAAAGGGTAATGATCGGTTGCCAGCGGACCGGTGCCAGAAATGGTACAAATAGAAATCAGTAGCACGCGTGAGTGAATATACAGCAAGGTGTTCATTGATCATGAGCGAATCGCCACCGTCCTCATCCTCGTCACCTGTTCCTTCTACTAGCCCACCATCATCAATACCATCGCCTGCATTATCGACACTCAGCTTGGCCGATCCTAAGGAAGTTTCTGAAAAGGATAAACAGGAGGCTGCCCGACTCAAAGCCGAGGCCAACAAGGCCTTTACATGTATGCTCGGCCTTAATACTGTATCGCTTACGTGCTGACACGCTTTCTGCCGTGTCTGTCCGGTAAGCTCATGACTTTGTGCGAGCCGCGCAATTGTACTCCGAGGCGATATCGCACAACCCGGCCGATCCGACCTTATTCTGCAATCGCGCATATACTCGCATCAAGCTCGAGGAACATGGTTATGCACTGCATGATGCCTGTGAGAGAAATTCCACATTTTCTCTCCTTTGTACCGTTTTCGAGCAACCGGATACCCTCTTGCGCAGCGCGTGCCATAGAACTCAACCCCAAGTATGCGAAGGCATACTACCGGTGCGTGTCTTCCACCCCTTGATACCTTTGTGAGAACATCGTTTGATCTGTAGATGTGTGCCCTGGTAGTCGCGCAATGTGTCACATTCAGATCCTCAAACCGCAGCTGGCCGTTGCCGACCTGAAGAAGGTAGTCGCCCTCGAGCCGCAAAATGCGCAGGTCCGCAAGGAGCTCGACTCGACGCAGAAGCTTGTGCGTAAAATCGAATTTGAGAAGGCGATCGAGATGGAGGAAGAGAAGTCTGCCGTGGAGCGCTGTTTGGAGATCATCGCCGAAGGTACGCCACCGCATCCTCTTTCTCCAACTCGAACTTAGACCTGCCGTAGGTTCCTGCGAGGTAGATAAAAATTATGAGGGACCGAAGCTCGCGACAACAGACGATGGCAAATACAAGATCACTATAGAATTTATTCGGTCCATGATCCAGTTGTTTAAGGATGGGAAGACACTCCCTCGGCGGTACGCATGGGAAATTGTAATCGGAGCACACGATCAATTCGTGAAGGAGGAGAGCCTCGTGCCTGTCAATATAGACAAAGACGTAACAATCGATGTCATCGGGGACGTCCATGGTGCCCTTTTTTCTCCTTGCTTAAGCGGATTCCAGATTGACATTTTTACAGGACAATTTTACGATGTGCTACACCTATTGTCGTTAACTGGAGAACCGTCAGAGAAGCACCTCTTACTAATGAATGGCGACCTCGTAGACCGTGGTTCATGGTCCATAGAGGTTATCTTGACTGCTTTCGCATTTAAATGCAAGTCGTCTCTTCCTTTACTTGTTTGTCAACACCTCACAGCGACAAATCGTAGGGCTATACCCGAAGAACATGTTTATCAATCGTGGAAATCATGAAGCAAAGGAGATGAACCGGACATACGGCTTCGAGGGTGAGGCGAAACATAAGCACGGAGAGCAAACGTATAAAGTATGTCCTACCTACGTCCCATCGTCGAGCATCCTTTTTTCAGTAGCGTTCACTCTCCAGCTCTTCGCCCATGTCTTTACGACTAGTCTGTACCCCATCGTTTCATCTGCATGTGATTTCCGCTTACAACGAACCCAGTGCCTCTTGCCACCCTTGTCGGTGCGACGTGCCCACCTGCTGAGAAGCAAAATGTGATTCTCTCACCTGATGGTGTCAAGCGATACTTTGTCACACATGGGGGCCTCTTCAGCAAGGATGGCGTCACTCTCGATGAGATCCGTGCGATAAAGCGAATAGGTCGTCAGCCGGGGACTGAAGGACTGATGTGTATGCTTTCGTTCACCCTTGCTATGTCACACGATTTGACTCATGTGCACTGCCAGGCGAGGTTCGCGCTTCGGATCCTTCGATATCACGGGTTGAATGCTGAGTAGTACCATAGCTTCTCTGGACGGACCCGCAGGAATCACCTGGATGGGGACCAAGTAAACGCGTAGGTTCACTCTGGCGAGGAAATTCGTTATCCTGACAAGCCTTGGTGCCTTCAGGGTGTCGGAATCGCATTTGGACCCGACGTGACTCGACGATGGTGTGAGTTGAATGGAGTAACCGGTATCTTGCGCAGTCACGAAGTACGACAAGGTAGGAAAGCGGAATACCTTCAAAATGTTTTCATAGCTCACTTCGATTACGTCTAGATGGTTATGCCATCGAACACGACGGTTTATGTACAACGGTATTCCAAATGGTCTTTTCATGACCTATACGCTGTGTTGACTCGCTCTCAGGTATTCTCGGCCCCAAACTACGTTGATCAGGGAGGCAATAAAGGGGCTTTTGTGCGTATTCATGCCTTGCTATTCTCATCGCGACGAATAACCTTGCGGTTTGCTAGATCCGCATTGACGCGGAGGGTACGCAGCAATATATACAGTTTGAGGCGCAACCGCACCCGAATGTCCGCCCTATGGCGTACCAGGCTGGGGGACTGGCGAGCCTTATGATGTAGGCGGTAAAGCTGTCTTAACTAACCGCCGTTTGTCTTGTTGGTCCTCTTCACGTCGACGGGGCGCAGGCGTCTACGACGTCACTACTTAGCAGATCTATCTTTGCTGCATGTAGTTAAGCCTTTTGGTTCGATAGGGCGGGGACAATTGGAAGCTTCTTTACCCATGATGGTTCTCTTCGTCTGCCTAGCGAGGACAATCTGTTGCAAGATGACAGTCCCACATCAACTCGTCATTATATTTGAAGGCCCGACTTCTTACCAGAATATGCGAGCAGATCAACCACAGCTCCCTCATTTTGGCAGATGGCATTTGCACAGCGCCCACATTTGGCCATACCACGAGGCGTCAACTATAAACCAGCTATGTGGGTAGGTGGCCTACGGGCGCGGCGGGGGAGGGTGCCATACCTTTTTCCCTCCAGATTTGTGACCGAGATATTGAGTCTGCCCCGCTGTTCCGGCCCTCGAGCGCCCGAACAAAGCGCGCTGATCCCCCGTGACCGCCCCTGGCGCTGTGTTCAACGGGCTCTCTTGTCTGTCAAGTAGACTTTCTTCTGGCTAAGCGGGACCGTCGTTCTGATGGCCTCACCCGACCGTCTGAAGGTCCTCGATTAGGTATGATGACACCTGTTGCCTCGTGCCTTTGGTTGGCAGCCCTACAATGACCCATTTGGGAGGTGTCTAAGTGCCTGACTCAAATGTTCGGTATGGCGTGATCAATCTTAAAGGGAATAGCCTCATGCATATCTCACGAAAGCTAGTGAGGGTATCCTGAGCCGAGGGCGTGAGTACTGAGCACACGGGGGGCTCATCAATGCTGATAGGATGGAACACGGTCATGCCCAGCAGGGCGCATCGCTCTCGCCGCCCAGAGTGTATGGGATAAATCTGTGCCCAATCCTCATACTTTGTCCTCCAATATATCCACCATGTTCACCTACATGCAGTGAGCTTGAGATCACGCGTATTATCGTAGAGGTAGGATAGAAGTATATCTGCAAACTAATACAGTCTACAAGTGTCATATAGGGGCAGTACAAACTCGAACAATTGTATCATGACACTACTTGAGCCCGCTTCAATTCTGGTGTGCACGACTCGATATAGGTTGGTTGTCAGGATCAAGACCTAGCTTTGATTGGGATGTTGTCAAGTGATCGAGTGGCTTATAGGTTTCTTCTACTAAGAGTGAGGACGGCCCCTTTCTTTTCTTCGAGGACGACCTCTTTCTCTTGGAGGGCATGGTATGAGAACAGGAGCACGCGGATCCCCTAAGCGGAGTTCTAGATTGTGTTTCAAAATTTCAATCACCGAGATCTGGAAAATCTGGCATCATACATTCTCTGCCTTCTCTGAGCCTGAACTCATATCACTTCCACCCACAGGTGCAATCTGCAAACTGAACACAACTTTTCAAATGTTATACAATATTAATTTACACACGTTGAAAATGTTTTGTATGGCATTTGAAGCAGTGTTTTGCTTCAAATGCCACACAAACCATTTTCAATGTGTGTAAATTAAAACTGTATAACATAGACTGTGGTGTCTATGAGTGAGTTCAAAAGTTGGGGTGGCCTGGGTGGGAGTGTAAGGAAGTAAGTGGTTGCTGAGAGGGGCCTGGGAGAAGGTGATCATGAACAAACTTTGTACATCAGAGATTTCTTTAGAGAGAATATCAGTAAATGGTGCAAAAAGTTCTTCACTTTTTCACTTTTGCAAGTGGAAAAGTGGAAAAGTGACAAAGTTGACTTTATTTATACCACAGAATGCCTGTAAAATCACCATATTTTCACCTTTTTTTACTTTTGAAAATACAGCAGAAACAACTTTTGGGGTAATTTTAGGTTCCTTTTAAACTTTTGCTATTTTGTGTCCTTTGAAGCTTGCTCAAGATTGAGCAAGCTTGAGCAAGCCCCAAAACATTTTGTGCATGTTTACTGATGAAGACAGGATGAGAGCCTTTGAGAGGAGTTTGCTGCTCATCTGAGTACATTTTTGCAGGGTATTTATGTACAAGTCAAGTACAGCTACTTAGAAATGGAAACATGTATGTAGAGTTCGGGATTGTAAGTAAGGATGTGAATGCCACTGGCATCGGAACAATCTTCCCTACCAGATTGAAAAGCCCCAAGCCAAAATCGAAGCGCGCTGCCTGTGGCTGCAGGCCCAAGGAGACCAAGTGAGATACGATGTCCAGCGACGGGCCGACGGCAACCTTCAATGCGTCTGTCCCCGTGAGGTGATCATCAGGAAGAATGATTGGCACCGGCACGCTGCCTGCAAGTCTTTCCTCCAAAATTGAGGTTAGATGGCTACACGCTTGCAAAAGGACGGCTCTAACGGCAGCTTCATGTGAACGATGAGACGCATGAGAGGTGGTAGATAGCATCTGGGATAACCTTCCATGGGAAGCTATGGAATGACGAGCTTGTGTCCAGGAAGTGAAACGAAACCTTCAAGGCGGTGACGAACGAATGTTGCACAATCCAGTAGAAAGCTCCAAGAGACCCAGATTGACATAGGTTCGAGTGAGGGATGTCAAAACACCTGATTCGTTTGGCCGAACTTGTAAAACAGAGCGGAAGGACCCAATCGCATCTTGAAACTGTCCTGTCTGACAGTGAACACCCCCAATCAGGTATGTGCCTCAGGCCTCAGGCCGTAACTCATGGGTACGATAAGCCTTCAAGGCAGCGACGTGCCGACGGGCTCTGGAGAATGATTCACCTAGACAACGACTGGTCCTCGGTGTGGCACGTAGCGCCACTTGGAAAGCCTGAATTGCGGAGGGAAATTACCTCTGCTCTGCTCTGGCTGTTAGTCCAGATGGATATGTTAGAAGTGACGAGAAAATCACCAGATGGACGACCCCAGAAGCTTTCCACCCCCAGGCATTGACTGGTAAATAACGTAGCGGAGATGGGCCTTCAGTTTGGACGTGTTCAAGCCATCGGCCAAACTATTGGCGGCCAGTCAGTCTCTATCATCGCAGGTCAACGCACATGCCGCGCTCTTCGAGCGCCTAAAATAATTCGGGGTGCATCAACCGATCGCCCACACCTTCCTTTACCAGAAGTGCGTCGTAAGCGACTGCAGACTTCATATGTCTTTTAATCCTCGTCCAGCGCCGGAAAGCGGGGCCCCACGTTGAGAGCGATAGGAGCCTACACAGACAAAAAGCGTGAGTGCTCTTAATCACGGATAAAATATGACTTACCCGCAGAGCGCGATACAGAGAAGGAGCACAGGACAGAGAACCGGGCCGCACGTGTCACCCCAGGCGGCGGTCACCGAGGCTTTGTTCAACTCCGCCAGGGGATGCATCACTGCCGATTCACCCCCGGGCCGAACATTTGTCTTAACGGGCTAGAGGACGTCTCCGAGAAGCGCCGCGGCCTCGACACACTTGCTTGCGCCCACCAAGGAATAAGAAGTTGATTTTCTAGGTGGTCCTATCGACTCGGCAACGGGTATGACTCGCTCTAGATTTTAGGTGACGAGGGGCTGTTCAAGCAATCAGAAAGAAGGCCGCATTAGTCGCGGGTATAGCCCCAAGCCGACGGCCTCGCACGGCAAGGGACAGCACCAGAAACGGAGCGTTCGCCGAATACGAAGTTGGTTGTGTTACCAAAAGTGGCTGATTGTTTAGCAATGCGATATACCATAGGACGATATCAGCGAACCGTAAAAACTTCACAGAGTGTTCGGCTTTTGTTGTCTTGCCTGCGCCGCCTTGGTCCCATTCCACACCTTCTTCTCGCTAGGACGCTTGCCCGGCTCTGGACACCGTCCGCCTCCCCACTCCCAACCCACCTTCGGGCAGCGCAAATGGCGGCTCCGGTGATTTGGGGGTTGTGCCATTGCCAGTGGATGAGCGTGCTCGGGTCAAGACTTGTCCCTCATCAGAACACTCGGCCACGTTTTCCATACCACTCCCAGCCGCTTTAGATGGTGACGTGATGCCGTTCCTATTCCCCGTCTGATCCAGTAGCTGCTCTGTTGCGCGCGCACGCCCTTCGCATGATCTGAGGGGCTGCATGCCACAGCCCGGTATGCCGTTCTCTCGTCCGTGGACCGCCAGATGTTGCGGAATATACAGTAAATGCAGACTTTAAAAGATATTCACAGAATGGTTGTAACTAGTAAACAGAGTACTATGTCACCACTCATCTAAAAAGGCGATGGACTAAACGATTGACTGATGTGGAGAGGAGGACAAGCATATCAAGGTACACTGTGCTCCCCGTTTGAATATTGTAATCAGAAAGCGTACGATCGTCTTTGAGGTGTTGATGATCGAATATCAAACCCTGTTGGTCGGGCGGGATGCCTTCTTTTTCATGAATTTTCGCCTTCAAAGCGAAAATCGTGTCCGATGGCATTAGGTCGAGCTCGAAACTCTTTGCGAAGATCTGTACGAATATTTTCATGCCAGTGCATTCGGGGGGAATAAGGTAAATGGTGGAATTCTCTCGGATTCTATAGTCCGAGAGTGTGTAATGGGTATCGTCGAGTAACTTGGACGCGAATCGTTGTTGACCTGTGGAAATACCCTCCTCTTCCTGGAGTTTGGCCTTTACGTCGTCAATCCTATCCGAAGGTTCAACGTCGAGTGGGATGGTCTTGCCATCCAGTGTCTTAACCAATACCCACATACTACTACGTAACGACGGAATACTGCATCACCCATTGTCAGGGACAATTCAGGAAGCCACAAGGACACCGCGTACCGATATGGTGAACGTACTTCAGGGAGCACGGGTGAGTTCGATGGGTGCAGAGGGGTTGTCGAACAAGGAGACGTGCACGGGAACAGAAGGGGCACGGGGAGTTGGGTAACGCGAGAACGAGACAAGACGCTACGACTTTGTAGTGATTTGAAGAGACGAGAAAAGATAACGGAGACAGACGAAGTGATCGTAGACCTTAGAATATATCTAGCTTTACTGTACTAGATCTAGATAAATGCAAACAGTCATTCATGAAACAGATATGAAACCCAAGATAATAAAGAAATGGACAAAAATGGGATGATTGATGAAGAAGGATACGCCGCGACAGACAACGGCCCGATGGGCTCGGTATCGCGGGACGGCGCTCGATGGTGTAAAGAAGGAAAAACGGAGCGGTAGTAGCCATGAAGGAAGAAGTGATCTAGCAAAGTGAGAAGATGATACCTGATATGTGCAAATGAC
>QLPA01007581.1:0-18752 GCA_003313945.1 Lactifluus pinguis | reverse complement strand
TGCCCTGGGCGCAGAGCGCAGACTTACCAGCGTCAGTGACACGTTCCAGCCTTCCAAAGTGCAGATGCAGTGATAGACGCTTGCTTTTCCAGATTGACATTTGTGGTGGCAGGTAGAAGAGATTCAACGACATTTCATGCTGGTTTAGCCAGCTGGGTCAGCTGGCCAAGCCATCCTGGCCCATCCACTTGGGCGTATATTCTTACTTGGTCAGAGACCTTATCTTTTGTTGCACACGGAATTGTTCATGGGGACATGTGAAAGGTGATTGACCGATAGTGATAGGAGAGTCCAAGACAGGACATAGAAAAGTTGATCGAAGACATCTCGTGAACCATGATTGCATGATCCAGCCTCAGAGTTTATGCTGCGTGGACAAAGTGATGATCGTCTATGATTCTATAGAGCCTATACAGGACAACTTGATTCTCACAAACTTGCAGTGGTCGGACGCGCCATGAACTGAATAGATTCAGTATTTCGGCACCCCATACATTACATGAAAGATCTAATTCTTGAGTAGTCACAGAATGGAATCACAGGCCAGAGAGACGTATCGATCCAACAAAGAGTAACTGCTGAGCGTCCTATTACGCGTACAAGTCGTCGTCCTGTCCGTCCTCGGTAAACAACGGGTTTCCGCTGCTCGATGCAGCACCAGAGTTGCCGGGTGTACCCGAGCTTTCCGGGAATTTGAAAGACGAACCGAAAGACCGTGATTGCTGTAGGTTCTGCAATGCGGAATACGCTGTAAATCTCAAACACACGCAAGGGAAGGGAAAGAACGCACCTGAGCAAACATCTCATACCGCCGGATGTCACCGTCCGAAACAGAACGACGGGCATACTTCATTGCTTCCTCGAAGTGCTCCCTCGAAATAACAGAAACCGGGTCCTCCTCGTCATCCTCCTCCATCTGAGCATCGTCCCCAGCGTCCTCCTTCTCTCTCCGCTCACGTGCCTTGCGAATATCTGCTTCTATGCTCTCGCGAATAGCTAGCTTGGCCGCACGTTGACAGATCTCTGTCAGGTCAGCGCCAGAGAAGCCATGGGTGTTCCTTGCCAGGAAAACGAGATCAACGTCAGAAGCTACAGGCGACTTGCGAAGTGCTGCTTTCAAGATGGACAGCCGAGATTTCTCATCGGGCAGAGGAATGTATATAAGCTGGTCTAGGCGGCCCGGACGCAATAGTGCAGGGTCGATCTGGTCAGGACGATTCGTCGCACCGATGATGAATACGTTCTTCTTTGCATTCATGCCGTCCATTTCCGTGAGGATTTGGTTAAGCACACGATCGCCTGCGCCGCCAGCATCGCCAGACGAGCCACCACGCGCCTTGGCGATTGAGTCCAGCTCGTCGAAGAACATGACACAAGGTGCTGCAGCGCGAGCCTTGTCAAAAACGTCGCGAACGTTGGCCTCAGATTCACCGAACCACATGGTAAGCAATTCGGGGCCCTGAGTCACGTGTCAATCATGCGCTGAAGTGAGTGAGAAATGAAATCGTACCTTAATTGAGATGAAGTTCGCCTGCGTTTCACTCGCAATGGCCTTGGCAAGCATGGTCTTACCAGTACCAGGAGGACCATAGAACAAGACACCCTTTGATGGCTGCATACCGTATTTGAGGAATTTGTCTGGATGTTCGACCGGATACTGCACGGTCTCCTGGAGCTCCTGCTTGACCTTCTCGAGGCCACCAATATCGTCCCAAGAGACCTGGGGAATTTCCACGACAGTTTCCCGGAGGGCAGAGGGATTCGATGCACCAAGTGCGAAGCGGAAGTTATCCATCGTGACCCCGAGTGAATCGAGCACCTCAGCATCGATCGTATCTTCGTCTAAATCGATCAGGTCCATCTTCTCGCGGATCTGTTGCATGGCAGCTTCAGAGCAAAGAGACGCGATATCAGAACCGACGTAACCATGCGTGTCGGCAGCAATCTAAGAGAACTGGATCGACAAGACTAGACGCTTCAAAAAGCATCGAAAATACCTGCTCAAGGTCGACATCATCACCCAGTTTCATGTTCTTCGTATGTATGCGAAGGATCTCCAGACGGCCCGTGGGGTCGGGGATACCAATGTCGACTTCGCGATCAAAGCGACCGAATCGACGAAGAGCTGGATCGATGGAATTGGGTCGATTGGTGGCTGCCATAACTACAACGTTTGAACGCGCTTTGAGACCATCCATCAAGGTCAATAATTGCGACACAACACGGCGTTCAACCTCGCCATTAGTCTACCCAGTATGTCAGCTATACGAGCGTGAGCGGACTGGGCTGAATGAGCCAACCTTTTCACGCTTTGGCGCAATTGAGTCGATTTCGTCAATGAAGATAATAGCAGGGGAATTCTTTTCAGCCTCCTCAAACGCCTTGCGAAGGTTACTCTCAGACTCGCCAGCCATTTTTGACATAATCTCGGGGCCATTGATAAGGAAGAAGAAAGCGCCGGTTTCGTTGGCCACAGCGCGGGCCATGAGCGTTTTTCCTGTACCGGGAGGACCATACATAAGGATGCCACGAGGTGGCTTTATACCGATTGCCTTGAAGAGTTGCGGATGACGTAGAGGAAGCTCAACCAGTTCGCGAATCTGGGCCATTTGTTTTCGCACACCGCCAATGTCATCATAACCGACTTCACTAAGGTTCGACTCTTCATCTTCACGCTTGACGGGGTCACCCTCTGAACTTGATATGAGAATCGGAGCTTGCGGGCGAAAAAAATTGCCTACCAGTGAAAATAACAGTGTCCTGTGCCACTATACAATATTCCGCTGGGTCTGTCTCCATAACTTTGAATTCGACTGTCCGCATGCCGCCACGGACGAGGAAGGTATCGCCTTTGCGGACGGGACGATAGGCTATATGACGTAACAGTAAGAAGCCCGATAGTTGTATGAGCGGCGCGAACGCTCACCCTCGAGGAAGTAGGGCTTGATGTATACATCAAAAATATTGCCACTCAGGCCCTCGATAGAGTCGTCGAATGGCAGAATGTGCACACGTTTTCCATATTTGATATCAAGGCACTGATGAACATTGACGAGGTCCCCAAGCTTTACGCGAAGATTGTTACGCGCAACCTTGTTCACTTGTATGCGACCTTCCTCAACGTCATCGGAGCTTAGGCAGATCAGTACAGTATCTCGCCGCTTTTTCCCGCTGAGACAATTCGTGAGGCTGAAAAGGACAGCAGGAACAAGTCGACGACGAACCGGACAATGATAGTGTCCCCGCGGAAGAGCTGAAGTGATTCCATCGTCACGGGATTGAGAGTGGCGACTGTACACAGGTCAAGAAATACGCTCATAAATGGAAAAGAGAGCACGTACCCGAGTTGTCATCAGAGGTGGCCTCATCGACAATTAAACGATTGGGCCTAAAATGACGCGACGTTAAAGGTCATATACCGCGTCGACCAATATAATGTCCTACGATTTTTTTGGTCTCAAGATGGCGGTAGAAGTGTCATTTGGACCTGGGCCAGGGGGGTCACCGCTCGGGTTAGCCATGTTAAAAGTAAGAGAGAATAAAAGGGAAGTTTGAGTGCACGTCGACTTTATAGTCAGTGAGCAAAAGGGACGCGCGGCCTTGAGAGGGACAGGATCTCTGACCGTGAGAAATAAAATGTTACTGGGACGTTCTCGACTATTCTAAGCCTCCTAATTAACCTATTTTACATTTCCTCCTCCTCAAACGGGTCCTCTACGGGGTAATCACCCACTCTTACCTTGTCTGGTCGTACAAATACTCCAAATTTGGGGGCACATGTAAAATATCGCTTTCCGTCGACGGATCCATCATTCTTCCCCATTGGTTCATCGTATCCAATCCCAACCCACACTCCTCCTGTACTACCAAACTCTGTAGTGCCAACGAAGCGCACCGTGCCACGCTTGTGTAAACCAGGTTCAGTTGACTCGACCTCACATCGAGACCCGATCGGGATGTCCGGTGTGACCACTGGTGCGGGTGTCGGTTGGGTCTTTTCGGAGAAGCGGCCTACCTTCAGTCGTTGTTTGTAGGCGAGGACTGAGTCTACACAACTCGAGTTTTAAAATTTGGGAAGTGGGCCAGATCTGATACTGCACCTTGTCGAAGTGCGTACTGCTCATCCGACAGTTCAAACTTTTCAACACCAGTGAGATCCGTTAACTGGCCGGTGAGAGTTATCGACGGATTGGTATCCACTACCTGGATCATTGTAGATATGAGCCAACGTGCGCTGAACACGAAACTGCGCCCTCACTTTAAGTATCTGGAAGTCTGTGGGGGTATAGAAGCCAAGCGATCGCTGATCGTCATCAAGAACTCTTGTGGGTTGCAAATCTGCATCGTCGTTATAGATAGCCAATTGTTGGTTTCCCACAGGGATGCCTGTGATCAGCTCGATCTTTTCCTACAAGAGAAAAAAAAATTGTCAGATTTTGGAAGGACAAAGGATTGTGATGATATGAGAGACCTTGAGCTTAAAGATAGGGATGTGAAGGTCAAACCGACGTTCTGAGTGGGTGTCGAGAGAGGAGAGGAAGAGGGAGACGAAAGCGGACATTTTAAGAGAAAGAGACTTGAGAACGAAGATACTGTAATTAGCCTCGGCGGACTATGGAGAATGACGTCATGTACTCACATTTCACACCCCAATTAATTTTGTGCGTTTGATGGACTGAGTGAGCACCCTCACACACGGCGGCGGCGCCGAGTCTGTGATTTGCGTGCCGACTGGATACCCGAGTGCATTGAGACATCCCATTCCGGATTCACCCTCTTCACCACTCAACTACTACTCTTTTACGAACACAACTTCCACAATTCTACCCGCAACCATGCCCGGGAATCCGGACTTGTCGAGCTCAAACCGCACGCTCTCCGCCTCTTCACTCAGAGACCGCCTTTCAAAACTATCAGTCACGCCCTTACGGCCCGTAGCCGCCCTTCAAGCGCATGTCGAGTACGTTACATTCCCCGGATTGGCGTCTTGGCGCCTAAGCCCACATCTTCCTCTCCCTCCCTTCATAGTTTTGTCCCTGCCAAGATCCCTCGAGTCCGTCGGCTACAGACCGTCGCTGTCGCATTATGGACAACCATGGCCCCTATTTGTGTCTTCCTCACATTTTTTCTGCTGTCCGTATTCCCTCTTTCTCGTACACCACGCCCTGACATGCGGCGGCGGCTTGTAGCTCGTACCCACCCTTGTGGCCTTTCATCCTCATTTATATCCTCTGGATTCATATCGACTCGGCACCTGAATATGGAGGACGCATGTCACCTTGGTTCCGCAGCATTCGTTTCTGGAAGTTTTTCGCAGAGTACTATCCAGCGTCGTATGTTCCTCTCTTTCTGTGCTGCCTTGAGCCCTGATAGAGCCCGACACCTCGTCTAGATACAAAAAGGCAACTACACCTTTTGCATCTCAGTTTATAAGGTTTTAAATACTTCCCAGGAATGTGACCTCCCGGCGGATAGACCTTACTTGTTCGGTTATCACCCTCATGGTGCGTCCGTGTCTCACCTGCATACACTGGTTCTAAGTTGCGCGTCTATTTCTAGGCATCATTAGCATGTAAACTTTCTTCCATTTCCTCATGTTCCCCAACCGTACTCAGCCATGGTTACCAAGGGGTGCGATGTGCAACTTTGCCAGCGACTCGACTGGCTTCTCGCGTGGCTTCCCAGGCGTGCGCCCGCATCTCCTAACCCTTACTTCCAACTTTACGATCCCAATCTACCGCGACATTTTGCTCTTCTTGGGCGTATGTTCCGTATCAAAGCGTTCCTGTGAGAGCATCCTACGCAAGGGAAACGGCTCGGCGATCACCATCGTTGTTGGTGGTGCTGCCGAAAGTTTGAGCGCGCACCCTGGAACCGCGGACTTGACGCTGAGGAGAAGGTGCGTTGGTTTGTTCGGTGCGGTTTGATCCTACGGGTGTCGACTGGTGGCTATGCTACTAGATTGGGATTCATCAAACTTGCGATTCGCGAAGGGTATGGTCTCTTACCTTACTGGGGCTGTTTCTTTTTGTGTTGATGTCACGCCGTGTAGCGCGGACCTTGTACCGGTGTTTTCGTTTGGCGAGAATGACGTGCGCGCTCTCTCACCCTTCGCCCTGCGCTACCCTTATGACTGAGGTGATTCTACCGTTTTAGATATACCAGCAAATGCCAAATGAGAAGGGCACAACGCTGTACAAGATTCAGAAGAAATTTCAAAACATCTTTGGCTTTACCCTCCCTTTGTTCCATGGACGCGGGATACTCAACTGTGGGTTTATCCAGCCATATTGTTATATTTTACCGAAATTGACCATGTTGCAGATAACTGGGGCTTGCTTCCGTACCGCAGACAGATCATCGCAGTCAGTGAGTCGCAGTCGCTCTCATGTTAACAACGAACAACGGATCTTAATATCGTCTAACAGTTGGCCGTCCCGTTCATGTTCAAAAGACGGACAATCCAACCGTCGAACAGATCAGAGAGGTGCAAGAGGCGTATATCGCGGAACTTATGCGGTGAGTGGTGTACACACAGCCTCTTTCCCGAAGCCTTTGATCAGTGTATCGATTCGAAGGATCTGGAACAAGTACAAGGATGAGTTTGCACGTACACGCCGACGGGAGCTCAACATTATTGACTGAAGCCAGCCATGCTTGGCGGGTGTGCGTACGCCGAAGATGCATACACATACCTGCACACGAATTTTACGCAACTGTACTCTTCTTTTCTCTCATTCGGTCCCTTTATTTTGCATTCCGATCACTTGGTCACCAGCGGTAGAGATAGATTACTGTAACAAAAAAGTGCGAGCTAACCCACTGTTTCTATTTTAAAAAAAGTCAGGGCAATCGTGCGAGGTACGATATTTCCCATGATCTAATTACTTCATGCGTGCAAGGACGGGAGTCCAAAGGTCGTCACCGGGGTCACACCTTGCTTGCCTGTCATAGTCATACCACGTTATCACGCTCGTCGAGTCCGCGACGATCGCACGCTGTGTGTACGAGAACGCGCAGGCGTGCAGCAAGAATTGCGTACGTGCGCGCTTAGGGTCAGACTCTGGCGCAGGCTTGTGGGCGATCAGCAACTGTTTTCACAAGTTTCCATAATACCAAGTTAGTAGATCATCCCATGGACATTAGATTGGGTACACCCACCGTATCGGGGTATCGTACTGGTCGACGAAAGTTGACCGCGATCGACTTGAGAATAAATGATATGCCTTGCGCGCGGAGGAACGCGTCGGATCTAGCGGGTCCGCCGAGCTCATGGCCGATGGAGGATATCCAATGTATGCGTCCCGATTCGAAGAAGCGAACTGGTCGAGAAGATGTACGGTGGCGTAAGTCAGGGACATATTTTTTATGTTACCGGTAACCCAAGCAAGGGAGAGGATGTAAGACAGAGTACGCACCATATTTTACGTTGTTGACGTGTCTGGGTAGATAAGGTGTGAAATAGAATGAGAGCGGGAAGGAGGCGCGACGTACTGAAACGCATCATGGTCGCCCCAGACTATGGGTTGTTCCCAGAAGCTGGCGGGATCAAAGCCGCGATCCTCAAAGTATATGCGGCCCTCTTTTGCAGCTGTTGATAGTGCTGGTGTGCTAGGTTGCTCGTCGTCTGGGGAAGCGGGTCCTTGAGAACCCTCGGGAATATGAAACGGAGATGTAGGATCACGAAAGGCCGCCTGTAGGTCCTGTCGGGGACGACGAGTGTCAGAGGAGTAGAACAAGATAAAAGCGATGTTAACCTGCACGGATCGATGAATAACTCCTCAGATGACGGATGAACGTCCTTTTCAGCATTCCTGCCCTGGAAAGCAAGTCCAAGAATTTGGCGCGAGCGCGACATCATAGTAAATCACGTGATGATAACGTTTTAGTCTAAAGGACCGACTTGGATTGAATTCCACAGGTTGAGTTTCTTTCTCCCAACCACCACAGTCCAGGCGACTATTTCACACTTCCTACTAGCGACTGGTTCGCTCTCTTCTTTGACTTGATCCACTCTTTAAGCTTTGTTTTTTTTTTTGCTTTCGCTGTTCCGAAAATTTTTCACACTCGCCCTACTTGCTCGCTCCTTGTCGCTTGCCCACTATGATCGCCCTCTCTCCTAGATTTACCTTCTTGGCTGCTCTCAGCACTCTTGCTGCTCTATCCTCGTTTCACGTCTCCGATGCGGCAGTCTTGCGTTCACGAGCTTTAGGTTTCCACGGGATACAGGCCCCTGCTCATATCGATGAGGGACTTCCTCTTGTGCCTCGGAAGCCGCCTCGTTTTCTCTCCAGGGATCGTAAATATGCCCAGGAATACGATAGTTCCCCCGTCATTCCTCTCCCCAAGTACTCTGGGGCGTCTCAAAAGGGCAAGACGGTCTCGGGTGATAGCCCTGAACGTTCTGATGGCGAAGATGATGGCAAACATCACTCTGACGGTTCGTATGAGGAAGATGCTGTTTATTCGGATGACAAGAAGAAGGATACTCTGCACGGTGATTACGATCCTGTGTCCGAGAAGGTTAAGAAGGCGAAAGACAAAGTACGTCTTACTAGTAGTATGGTTGGCAATCATCCTCATTCATTCGAATAGGATCGTCGCTTTTACCCACATGCGGGGCTCGGCGAGTCGCGGTCCGATGTCAAGGAGCAAGGGGGTGAGTATAATGTCCCGAGCAGGCGTTTTCATCCTGAAGTGACTGCCGAATTTACAGATAACCGTCCCTATTATGTCCGAGCACCACGTCATCGTTATCACCACGACCATCACCACGACCACGACCACGACCATCACCACGACCACCACGACTACGACCATCACCACGACCACGGCCACCACGATCGTCGGTTTCCCGGCCTGAAAACCGGGCAGAGCAAATCGGACGGCGATCGCTCCCACCTTTCGGCGGACAACGTTCATCCCCGCTCTCCCCATCATGGTCACCATCACCATCAAGACGAAGTAATCGTCTCTGGTGACACCGACCATATTCATCTTCACCGGTCAGTGTCCATCGCAGGGGAGCAAGGTCAATCATACGTAGTTCCGCGCATCGCAAACCGCAATGTTGTGCAAAGGCCGTATAATGTACCGTCACTGAGGAGGCGTGATAATTCAGATGGCGTTCCAGGGTATATCGAGATCATGGTGTGCATCATCAATAACGGAGTCTGACCTTTTTCATCTAATTCTTCAATAGAGTCCCGTTGCTGGTTCAAGGGACGGGGAGCGGATCGCCTCCCTTGTTCTCGCGTCATCGGATACTCCTATGGCTGATAATTCGTCCACCCCCTCCGCCTTTGTTCTTAATGCATCAGAGACGAATGGGACTCAGATCAATCTCGTCCCGTCCCCCTCCAACTCCACCAACTCTACACTCTCCTCCAATGAGATGCTCGTGGCACTTAGCATGGCGATGTTTGATCCAAACTCGGCAAGCACTGTGTCGTACTGCGCTACCTTCGACCCCGATCCCAAAGCGCCAGTTCCACTTACAGTGCAGAAGTGTGCTGATGGTCAGGCCGGTGAGCATAGCAGTCAGCTATTTGCATACAACTCCGTTACGGGAGTTGTGAGGCCCATGTGGTCCCAGGGGAAAGGCGATGGAACGGATATGGAGAACAACGAATGTACTGAGGATGTCGATCCCTCAACACCTCAGAGTGCTTCCCTGGCGAGTGTAACGGATATGGACGACAGTGACATGGGTACTGATCGGGCTTCGATGAATAATTCCTCTGACCTCTCAGCGGAGTCTGCCCAGACTGCACCGGCAAACTCTTCCGCTGGCGAAACCCCGATAGCCCAAAACGTAGCTTTGGTCTTCGTGGCTGCAGAACCCGTGGTACAGGACCCTGTTACAAGTACAACGGCTGGCTCCGTTCAAGCGACGGCTACCACTGCTTCCTCTACCGTAACGGGCTCTTCTGCGACTACGTCGAGCTCTATGCCTCTTCCTTCGGCTCAATCGGGCGCTGCTGTTTCGACACCAGCACCAGGTCTGCCATCCTCCTCGACGCTATCAACCCCAAGGCCGACTCCAACGGTGCTAGGCGTGCAAGTTGTTGCTAAGCCAGAAAGCAACTCCACCTCTGTGAACGCGAGCCCGACACCCGCCATGACGCCGGTGAACAGTTTTGCTACTAAGCCAGAAAGCAGCTCCACCTCTGTGAGCGCGAGTCTGACGCCCTCCATGACGCCGGTGAACCATCTTGTTGCTAAGCCAGAAAGCAACTCCACCTTGGTGAGCGCGAGTCTGACACCCGTCATGACGCCGGTGAACAATCAGCCGTATGAGTGGATGTTCAAGCTAGATTCACCGCAGAAATGAGCTTGGCTGGTAAACTTATTCCATTACCTTGATGTGAGGCCCCTTTTTGTTTTACGTACTCCGAACTGGAGGTTGGGTCTTACTGCATGTCATGTGTGCAGTGTTGAGATAGTGTATTACTGTATTCTGATCCATCATTTGATCGTTCTAATTTGATGCGCGACGTTGTGCGCGAACATTGTACGTACACGCCCATGCAGGGTATGTGAACGCGACATTAAGCGAAAAACAGGGGCAGTGCTTCGTTGCGTTTCGTCGAGAGAGAGGCAAACTCATACACCCTCTATAAATAGAACATGTTCCACTTCAATTCGTGAGTGAACTTGCTAAAACTATTAAACGTTCTATGGACATCTCATCCATCTAGATGGGATCCACATAATGTGGCGATTCCTTCGAAGAAAGATCACGAAGGTCATACCGTTGAGCCCAAATCAGTAGCGCGTATGTTCTTGTAAAACACTGTGACTGCGCACTGCGCAATTGTGGAGGTGCGATTACGATTCTTGCACACAAGGACAGGACGCACCTCAAGCTGGACCCCGGACGATCAGTGTTACGCTTTGACAGGCCGGCTCTATTATTTCAGCATCGATCACTCCACTGAAAGGCCTTCACTCACGTATTCATCCTTTACGTTCATCCGCGGTTGGCTGGAAAGACGTTTCGGACGTTGAAACGGGGCGCATCATCGCAGCACGCAGCTGGAGTGTTCCGGGGTCCTCAACGAGGCTTATGCATCGCGACTCCGCTGCGCGCAACCGTCGATAATACGAAGGTAGCCGAGTTCCTCACTCGGTTCGTCCCCGACTGCCCTTCCCACACCCCAACTTGTATATCTTCTCTCTTGTAGCTCAAAGTCTTTTGTAGCCCCCCTTTTTTGTTTTCCCCTCTCAACTATCTTGTAGAATTTACTGTGTGTGGCAATGCAAGTGCAAACAAAAGTCCAATCATCTTCGACGGATGTATCCGCTACGCGGCAGTACGGTAAAGCTGGAAGGCAAGTCAAAGTCATCGCGAACACGTTCGCTATCAAAACCCTCCCCACCGAAACAATATACCATTACGATGGTGCGTTTGCCAACCTGCTCGCCCAGATACCAAAAGCGTGAATTGTGCATTGTCTGACCGAACGTTGTTTTTTTGGTCGCAGTCGGTACGTGGGAACTCTATAGGCGGGTCCTCATATGTGTTGTGTGCTCAATGTCGCGATTTGTGTTGGATAGTCATCACTCCAGTCGCACAGCGCCCAGGACGTGATGCCGCGGAACTGAATAGTCGCCGTGGACATGAGATCGTCCACCGTCTGCAAAACATCACGGCGCCCACCGTGTTCAACCCTCGCGCTTTTTTTGATGGCAAGAAAAATCTGTTCTCGGTGGGGCCGTTGAAGATGCAGGGCAACGCGGCAGAGGTGAGGCAATATCTAGCCGCGCCAGGTGGCAACCGCTCATTTGGCTCTCGCTTGGGAATAGTTCGTGGTCAGCATGAGCGATACACCTCAACCCCCCGGAAACACGCGTGGTCAATTTCGCGTCAGGTTGACCAAAGTGAATGACATGTAAATATTTTTCTTTTTGGCATTTTCACTTGTGGATCCCCCCGCTGTTGGTTGCGTGTATTATCGCGTTCCCCATGGGCTGACATAGATCCTCCAATTCGATCACAGTAACCTTAGTCGTTGTGCCAACGAACTCTTCACGGGCGGGACAGATGTTAGCCAGATTGCGGTTACGTTTCTGCAGATTGTGATACGACAAGCTCCGATGTTGTAAGCGAGCTCCACGCTTTTGCTGTGTGTATTAGCGGGCTTAATGACGCGCGTGGCTAGGAAAACTGGCACGTTCAACAGTCGCTCCGTCTTTACTGATGCCAGCAAAAAATCTATGAGCGGTGGCTTCAATATCTGGAATGGATTCTTCCAGTACGATCTGCAGTCTCCTCGACAGGCTCTTTTCTTACCCACTGTCCTTCGTGTTTCAGGAGTGTGCGGCCCACAATACGGGGACTTGTCGTCAATGTTGACGTGTCCCATGCGATTGTGTACGGACAACGATTATGCGTAATCCTGCGCGTATCTCACTCTCCTTTATTTTCTGACCAGTTACGAAGACATGCCGGTCCTTGACTGGGCATGCACATACCTCTCCAAGTTCTCATTGTCTCGTCGGCGGATACAGATTCAAGACTTGGACCGCTTATCCGCAGACGATGTCAAATTGCTAAAGACCGTTCTCAGAGGCGTCCGCGTCACCGTGTCTGTCCCTGCTGGACGTCGCCCTGCGCGTCCGATAAAGGACCTTGTTCCCAACATCGGGGGTTATGCCTTTATGAAGGGAGACGACGAGACGACGATCAGGGTCTGCTTCGTAATGTTTGATAATACTTTATCTCTGACCCTACCACCTTAGGACTATTACGAAGAAAAATACGGCTTCAGGCTTCGATATCCCCGGTTATTTGGCATCTGCGTCAACGTCCAGCAGAAGACCATGGTCCCCGCCGAAATATGCACCATTGTGGGCGGGCAGATGTTCAAAAAGGTGCTTAGGCCCGAGCAAATGTCGGAAATGCTTCAGCACGTATCCAGAAGTCCGCGGGAGAGGATCGAGGCAATAGAGAAAGGCGTAAATAGCGATGTGAGCTCTCACGTTATTGGTTGTTGACGTCGTCCTGATGTCGGAACAGTTCCTCGATTACAAGAACTCGCCCTTTTTCTCGCAGATTGGCATGCAGATTGACCTTCGTCCGATGGAAACCTCTGCTCGGTTGCTCCCCCCTCCCGACATACAATTCCAGGGCTCCGTCGTAGACCTCTCCGTTCAGGCGCAAAAGGCAAGTTGTGTCAAATAATCCCTGGCCTAGACATCCTAACGTAGAACAGCAAACCGGCACGCACGGCGCGTGGAACGTCATGAGACGGAAGTTCTTCAGCCCTGCCCCTTGTAGTTACTGGACTGTAGTGTCGTTTGCGCCCCAAAACTTCCCTTTGGCAGACGTGGAGCGGTCAGTCATGAGGTTGAAGCAATGCTGCGAAAATCTGGGTAAGCATATCGATTCTTCTCTGGTCATCGTTTGTCTGACGTCGTCACTAGGGATGTGTAAGCTCTTATCAAGCTTGCATTGTCATCGAATTTAACGTTTGACGTTTTAAGCTGTCGTGCTCACTGGAGGCCGACCCGCATCTGCGGCTGGTGGCGTAGAGAGAGTAAGGGTTTCTCCACTGGCTTATGCGTAGTGTAGTAATACCACCTCAGGCTTTGGAGGAAGCCTACTCACAACTAGGCGCCGCGATCAACCCGCTTGGTCTCCGGGAAAAGCCGCCTTGTCTTGTTCTCGTGGTCCTCCCTGATAGCGCCGCTGCCCAGCGGAAGGCTGTGAAAGCCTGGGGCGACGTCACGAGACAAGTGGCCACGCAGTGTGTCGTAGGTATCACCCTCTTGAATGGAAACAACGTTTTGATCTACGTTTCAGAAAACCATGAAATTCAGAAACGCCAATGACCAGTACTATAATAACGTTGCGCTAAAGTGCGATCTCTCCTCTTTGGTGTCTGAGATGGAAAATCACGGTTAACTATAGGATCAACGTTAAACTTGGCGGTATCAACTCTTATCCTATCAGCGACATATATAATGGTCTCTGCCAGCGACCCACGATGATCGTAGGTAAGTGACTAGACCACAATCTGAGGGACGTCAACTGAGATGTGATTTCTAGGTGTTGATGTCACTCACCCAGGGGCAGGCGTACGGGATAGACCGTCCATCGCAAGCCTGGTTGCCTCTGTGGACCACACGTTCACTCGCTATGCCGCATTCACCAGAGTACAAGCTCCTCGTATGGAAGTGATTGAAGAGCTTGAAGATATGTTTTTGGTAAGTGTATTCTTCAACGCTTATTTGATAGAGCTTATCTCAAATCTGAATAGACTGCGCTCCGGTATTTCCTTCATAAGAATAGGAGTCCCCCCAGAAGGGTCATTTTCTATCGGGATGGGGTATCCGAAGGAGAGTATCAAACTGTTGAGGAAATTGAGATCAAGGCTCTTTCAGGTATGAGATTGGCTACAGATCTAGGATGGGATGACATGACACATGTGCCCATCTTTAGAGGCATGGGATAGATTTGCACAGCTCCCTGAGGCTGGGATACCAAAGGGTTACTCTCTGCCCCTTGTCTTCATTGTTGTGGGGAAGAGGTAAGGATATGCCTTCCCTGACCATTACTGTTGCTCACAGTGCAGCTAGACATCATCTAAGGTTCTTTCAAGGAGCTGGGCCAAAGTCAGTTGTCCTTCAGTGTGTCTACCACCTTATCTAAATGTCTTCTAGCATCAAAGATAAGACAGGGAATATCTTTGGTGGTCTAGTAGTGGATAAGGATGTTGCAAGTCCCCACAAGTCAGATTTCTATCTTCAAAGCCACCCAGGTCTCAAAGGGAGTAAGTGTCTCAGGTTGTAACAATAAGGGCAATTGGCTGAGTTATCCAATAGCAAGTAGGCCAAGCCACTACATTGTTCTACACAACAAACTTGACATGAGTATAGACATGTCAGCATTTCTTTGATCATCCCTCCCTTCTGTACTCATTGGTTATAAAGAATTCAACAAATCAGCTACTTCCTATGTCATACATATGCCAGGTGTACAAGATCTGTATCCATCCCCGCACCAGTTTATTGTGAGTCTTGATTAGAATAGCCGAGATTGCTACTACTGAGCTTCGTTACCCCTCTCAGATGCGGACGTAAGTCACATATATTTACACTTGTATCTAGCGCTGACAGCGAATTTAGATTGTTTGCTCTCGTGCCAATTTCTACCTCGACGAGAGCCTGGGATACTCCGACCTGGGCAGTAGTGGGAGTTTTGACCTTGCCGCATGGCGGAATGGTTTCAATACACCCGGTCCGCAAAACATGTACTTTATCTGATGGTGAGATGGGAGTTGCGTTGCGGGCGCAGCGAGATTTAATGGACAGACCGCAAGATGTGTAGGATAGCTGCTGTTGACTTGATTCCATGTAACAGATATCGGACATTGTTGTGGTAGTATTGTATTATCTTGAGAAGACATCGATGCGACTCCGTCAGGACAGCTATATATATTGTGAATAGTCCGCGGGAGAGAACGGGCCGGGGATGCTATAAATGCTGCGGTGTTGAGCTGTACAACTTTTATCAGATCCTACGAGACATGACTAGCCAGCCTCAAGTTATTCTCCCCTCTGTTTCAGACATTTACTCGTCTAGGGACACCTCTCGGAATGGTCCCTTGGCGCAAACGTTTTCTACCCTCTTTGAACCGTCCGACGCCCTTTTCGAGTTCCTCGTTCCCTCAGTCGTTTCTACGATTACGAATCCCGGACATCACATCCCGCATCGCACCTACCATGTGCTCATAGATGTCGCGATAAGCATCCTCGAAGGGTGCCCACATGAACAGCAAACGAGCTTCCTGGGAGGACACCCTCGAATCGGCGAAATCAAGGGATTGTCTGCACTGAGCGCGAGCGAACAGGCTGCTCACGCGACCCCGCCTGAGGTTCTGGCACGCCTCTTGGTACTCAACGAAGAGTACGAGCGAAGGTATTCGGGCCTACGATATATTACCTTTGTGAACGGCAGGAGTAGGAAGGATATAATGGTGGAGATGGAGGAGAGGCTCGAGATTGACGAGACGTGGATCAGCGGCGATAGCAAGGAGGTTCACGAGCCTGGAAGTGAGGCGTGGGAATTGGCGGTCAGGAGGTCACTGAAGGACGTTGGGAGCATAGCCAAAAGCAGGTTGATAGCGTTGAAAGTGGATGGCGATTTGGGGGCAGCCGACGGCGATTAAAAAGGGTTTTCTATGAGCCAGTTGCGTCGCCCGAATCGAATGGGGGTGGGTTTCGTCACGGCTATACTAGCCCAGGTTCCTTTTTTCTCACAGAGGTTAATTACGGAATTTGAGTCCAGCACCTGACCAACTCCCCAGAACGCCACAACCGCCACAGCTATGTACCTGACCTGTTGTACCTGAGCTGAGCTGTTACAGTAACGAGTCGGAGGACAAGAAATGCGACGATTCAGAGCTAGGCAAAATAACTTGACTACCCAATTACTCAAAGGGATACCTAATGGGGAAGACCTATGGGACAAGCCGATAATTAACGAGGAGTTGCTCGGGATAGCGCCGGTGCCTGATATATATTTCTTCCATGTTCACACGCACATGCATCGGTCCCGTCTTATCGGCCTCCGCGATCCTTTTTTTTCTTCTTAAAAGCTACAAGGGTCTGATAGAAGGATGCGGCTTCGACCGGTTGACGGACGACTTTTCCTTCCGGGACACAATCAGTCTCTTGGCTCGGAGGCGAATCGAATCGTCCTGATCTCTCTCTCTCTCTCTTGCATCCTTCGCTTTCTAGGAGTAGCTGCCAGCAACAATGTCTAATCTCGAACCAGTGTCTCCTTATCTAACAGATGAGAAAAAATCCGTAACCGAGGGATCTGTTTCAACCCCTCCCGGTGATCGCTTTATCGCTCGTCCAGCGATCGATTACTCTTCCGTCGGTGCCCTCTTCCGTAGTACATGGCGACGCTTCGTGAGTTTGTGGACAAGACGTTTTATCCTATGTCTGTTGGCTGGCCAAGTTGTCTCGTTGTGCATTACGTGCACCAATGTCACCACTGAGGAATTGACGACTGAGAACTGGCGGTTGCCTACCACCCAGACCTTCTTCTTGTACTTGCCCCCTTTTTTTTCTTTGGAGCATCGGTCTCTCATTCTGACGGGCTCGTTTTCAGGTACTTCTCCATCTTTTTGACCTATACACCCTACACGATTTATCAATGTATGGCTTTTTTGCTATCCTGAATGTCGAAAACGTTCTTACAGTTAAACCATTAGATGGTTTTCGTGGTTGGTTCAAGGTGATTTACAAAGACGGGTGGAAATGTATGCATATACAATACTTGGACGCACTTTAGGCGTTGCTAACATTAAGGTTCAGACATCATCTTGGCCGTCTGCGACGTTGAGGGTAACTATACGGTCGTAAAAGTCAGCATTACTCTTACATCGCTCAGTGACCTGTGGACCGCTAACCAAATACATTTCTAGGCCTATCAATATACAACCCTACTTTCTTGTATGCTTCTCGATGCGTGAGTCTCCCCGTTCGGCAAGAGTTCGCGTGGTTCCGAACCGGGCTTCTTCTAGATGGGCAATCCCGGTATGCATGGCCTTCACTTACATATATCTGCGCACGCACTACCACTGGACGCAAATCCTCGTACGTCTCTCAGTTGGGTATAAATCTTCCTCCTTGACATCCCGCAGGGCGTCATGATCTGCGTAGCTGGCTTGGGACTTCTCGTGGCTTCCGATGAGATCACAAAGAAGGACTGGCCTTCGGTGAATATGGGCAAGGGCGACGCCTTTATGATTCTCGGCGCGTCCCTATACGGTTTCAGTGAGTTTGGAAACGAAAGACATACGCTCGATGGTGCTGATGGAGGCGTCATGTAGCGAACGCAACTGAAGAATTTTTTGTGCGTCGAAGACCGTTGTATGAAGTCGTAGGCCAGCTTGGCATGTGGGGCACGATCATCAGTGGCGTTCAAGCTTCCATCATTGAACATAACGGGATGAAGACTGCCACGTGGAGCGGCCGTAACAGTCCGTTATTCACATAACCTAGTTTTGGGTTTTGTACTATGCTGATACCGGTTTTTTTTTTTCAGTTGGGCTTTTGGTTGCCTACACCACTGGTGCGAAAATGTCTGGCTGACCATACTAGCCCTCTAATCTACATTTCAGCGATGTTCATATTGTATACCGTCGCGCCGTTGCTCTATCGCCTGGCCTCCTCGGCGTATTTCAACCTGAGCTTACTCTCCAGCGACTTCTTTGGTCTACTTTTTGGTGAGCACATGGCTGCTAATTCGCTACTGAAAAACATTTCTGACTTTGCGCCTCAGGTCTTTTCCTCTTCGTACGTTTTACTTGTAATTTTATTTAGCACACTTCTGAAAAATGCGACTCGGACCTTGACAGCACTACAGGCCGTATTGGCTTTACTTCCCTTCCTTTTCAGTGGTCATCTCAGGTCTCATAGTCTACTTCTGGCACTCCACTCGTACGTGCTGTCTGATGGTTTCTTAACTTCTCCTGACACTTGCCTATAGCTGAGGAACAAGGGAAGAATGACATTCAATTCCCGTCTTATGTCACACGTCACTGGCCAGCGACAGAGGCCAGTGAGGTACCTCACAGAGAGGGCTCCGTCGTCTGAGAACGTCGAATCTCAATTATGACCTACTTGTATATTAACACGATATATCAAAAGGTGTCGAAGTCCGGGAAGTCTTTCAGGAATACGTTGTATGTACAGAGTTGTGATTTCAAATATCGGGTGCTAGGAACCAAATG